>MJUU01030393.1:29254-41125 GCA_002080025.1 Modiolus philippinarum
TTAAAACTTTTGTAAAATTTTTAAACTCCAAATATTTGCGTCACAAGTTAACTTCAAGACCAGCTGCAAACAGAACGTTATTACATTAATTTTTACTTTAACCTTCATCCCGGAACCTTTATACTGTCATGCCATAATTTAGGATAATTTCTTTAATGTTTATTTACGTACAAGTATATGTAACATACACCGTTCATTTTTGCACCTTTTAAAAAGACATTCGGAAATCCGAACAGTGGGGTAAAAGGATTTTCTCAGCTGAAATGCATTGAGACAAAAAAAAAATGCATTGCGATAAAAAAAAAAATTAACAGACCCCCCCCCCAAAAAAAAGCATAAAATAAAAAATATATAATAAAAAAATAAACATCCGCCGTTTCAGAGACATTTAAAAATGTCTTTGGTCGTTTGAAGTACAAGTATATCCACACATTAGAGAATTATTTTTGGGTCTTGTGTTGCATGTGGTTAATTGTTGTACTGTTGATTTACTGGACACTAAGACATTAAATTCACAAAAAATTAGTAAATATTGAAATTCTATTAGGCAAATGAAAAGTAAATTAATAAATTGAACTGAATTGTCAGATCTTTTCACATTGTACTGATAGCCGTTTTCCCAAAACTAACACAAATATAATCCCTTTATTTTGTTATTATTGTCATGTTTTGGTGTGGGAGAAAGACATCTCATTTCTGATATATATATATAATGTCTCAGTATTCTATGGATTGTGTAAATCGAGTAGGACGGATATGTTTTTATTTTAAACAATAATTGAAATGTATCTACTGTCCGAAAATAATCCGAATGTTCGTATCAGAATAGTAAGAATAGAATTCTTAGATAATTTATCTGAATTTGTGTATCAAAATCATAACGAATAAAAGCCATTTTAATTTTTCCCCCCCCCCCCCCCCAAAAAAAAACCAAACAAACCAAAAATAAAAAGAACAAAATTGCATAAATTTCATACAACGCAGGCCATTTATTTTTTCAAATATGCAAAGATTCTTATTTGTTAATACATTTTGAACTTGCATATGTTTGTAGTTTGATTGACGTACAGCTTTCACGCCCTGTTTAATCGAATTGTTCAGAACGTGTTAATTGCATACGACGGACGCACGTTTGATTGACAGTTTATACCTGGTTCGTGCGCCGATTATAGAAACGCGCAGGTGTTTCGAATTATGCTGTATATCAAATAAAAATAATCAAATACAGAAAATTTCTATATCCTGTTAAACTGTAATTTTTTTTTCAATTCAGATCAAAAGAAATTATCAAATTACCTTTAAAAACAAAACCATACAAGTTAATTGAAAATGACATTTTTATGACCCAATTTAATGATTACGATTTCTTTCCAGCCAAAAGGCTCTACAAGTAAAAATATCGAGGTTGTGACATCACGACGAAGAAGCCTATACTTCAAAGTTCTGTAATTTTACCTAAAATATAAAAGAAAAAGCAGATTTTCCTCATTCGATATTATATCGATGGCCGGGATACTCCAACTTTCTGTAATTTAGCCTAAAATATATAAGAAAAAGCAGATTTTTTCATTTGATATTATATCGATGCCCGAAAAACTTCAACTTGCTGTAATTTAACCTAAAATATATAACAAAAGGCATATTCTTTTAATTCGATATTATATCGATACCCGCAATACTTCAACTTGCTATAATTTAACCTAAAATACATGTATATAAGAAAAAGCAGATTTTCTTCATTCGATAATATGCATTGCAGCGATGATTGCAAAACTTCAACTTTCTGTAATTTAACCTATAATATACAAGAAAAGGCAGATTTTCTTCATTTGATATTACATCGATGCCCGCAATACACCAACTTTTTGCAATTTAACCTTAAATATATAAAAATGCAGATTTCTTCATTTGATAATATATTGATGCCTGCAATACTTCAACTTTCTGTAATTTAACCTAAAATATATAAGAAAAGGCAGATTTTCTTCATTCGATATTATATCGATGCCCACAATACTCCAACTTTTTGCAATTTAACCTAAAATATATAAGAAAACGTAGATTTCTTCACTCGATATTATATCGATGGTCGCGATACTCCAACTTTCTGTAATTTAACCTAAAATATATAAGAAAAGGCAGATTTTCTTCATTAGATATTATATATCGATGCCCGCAATACCCCAACTTTTTGCAATTTAACCTAACATATATAAGAAAAAGCAGATTTTCTTCACTCGATATTATATCGATGGCCGGGATACTCCAACTTTCTGTAATTTAACCTAAATATATAAGAAAAAGCAGATTTTATTTCATTTGATATTTTATCGATGCCCGAAAAACTTCAACTTGCTGTAATTTAACCTAAAATATATAACAAAAGCCATATTCTATTCAAGTATATGAGAAAAAGCAGATTTTCTTCATTCGATAATATAGCGATGCCTGCAATACTTCAACTTTCTTTTATTTAACCTAAAATATATAAGAAAAGGCAGATTTTCTTCATTCGATATTATATCGATGCCCGCAATACTTCCACTTTCTGTAATTTAACATGAACTATATAAGAAAAGCCAGATTTTCTTCATTCGATTTTATATCGATGCCAGCAATACTTCAATTTACTGTAATTTGACATGAAACATATAAGAAAAAGCATATTTTCTTCATTCGATATTATATCGATGACAGCAATACCTCAACTTTTGTAATTTAACTTGAAATATATAAGAAAAGGCAGATTTTCTTCATTCGATATTATATCGATGCCCGCAATACTTCAACTTTCTGTAATTTAACATGAAATATATAAGAAATGGCAGATTTTCTTCATTCAATATTATATCGATGCCCGCAATACTTCAGCTTGCTGTAATTTAAGATGAGATATATAAGAAATAGCAGATTTTGTTCATTTGATATTATATCCATGGCTCCAATACTTTAACTTGCTGTAATTTAACCTTAATATATAGGAAAAGGCAGATTTTCTTCACTCAATATTATATCGATGCCCGCAATACTTCAACTTTCTGTAATTTAACATGAACTATATAAGAAAAGCCAGATTTTCTTCATTCGATATTATATCGATGCCAGCAATACTTCAATTTACTGTAATTTGACATGAAATATATAAGAAAAAGCAGATTTTCTTCATTCGATATTATATCGATGACAGCAATACCTCAACTTTTGTAATTTAACTTGAAATATATAAGAAAAGGCAGATTTTCTTCATTCGATATTATATCGATGCCCGCAATACTTCAACTTTCTGTAATTTAACATGAAATATATAAGAAATGGCAGATTTTCTTCATTCGATATTATATCGATGCCCACAATACTTCAACTTGCTGTAATTTAAAATAAAATATATAAAAAAGGCAGATTTTCTTCATGAATAGTATAGACCAAAACATGTGATACTCTATATGTTAATATGTTAATATTTTTTAAAGTTGTATAAAGTTGTAGTTGTAAATATATATATATTATCTTTAAAAAAACAGAAATAAGGGGACGACCAGTTGGTTTTCAGGGATGGGAATTGGGCGATTTTGTAAATTAATACAATGTAATTTAACCTTGGTCCCAGCTGGGACTTATATTAGTCCCATGCAGGTCCCAGAAAAGAAAATTTAATTCAACTTGTCGTGGAAACAAATAATTTATTTGTTCGAAATTGTCATGAAAATAAATAATTTTTCTAGGCAAAGAAAACGGGCATATATATCTATAAAATGTGGTCTTTTGAATGAAAGTATATTTAAACACACGTAACATACACGATACACGCAAATGTACGGAGAACGTTACACGATACACGCACGCTTTACACGACGAGTGCACACGATGCACACGATGAGCGCTAATTTGAGAATGTTGAGATTGCTGTAACATTAAAGCATTAGGCTCTATGACCAGAACAGGCCAGAGCAGTCAGGGCTCTACGACCAGAACAGGTAAAAGCAGTCAGGATTCTATGACCAGAACAGGTCAGAGCAGTCAGGGCTCTAGAACAGTTCTAAAGTTAACTTAGAGTAGCTTTTAAGACTGCTCTATGACTGGTCTAAGTTAACTTAATAAACGGTCCTAAGTTAACTTAGAAGAGCTTTTATGACTCGTTCAAGTTAACTTGGCGAGAGGTTATGTCTGCACCCTACTGTAGCATTATAGTATAGCATTATCTCATTTGCATCTAATTTGCATGTGATTTGCTATACTAAATGCTATATCAAATCTATACTATAGAATTACACTCCTTGTATAGGTAGCCCTTACTTATTGACGGATTGTTGACTGATTGATGACGTATTTTTGACTGATTGATGACTGATTTTTCACTGATCGATGACGGATCCATGAATAACGGATGTGTACGTATTTTACGGATGAAAACGTATTTTACGGATGTAAACGTATTTTACTGATCACATCCGTCAATTACGTGTTGTATCAATCAGTAAATCACGTATGACGGATACGTAAATATTTGGAATTTTAAGGCTAAACGAATTATTCTCGTGTGTTTCCAGGTTGTTAGATACATCTTTTCCGAATATGAAGAAAGAGTTTTATCAAATTACGAATACTGTATTTGTTTCATTTTTAATCGTTTACATGTATATGTGAATGAGAACTGGGTATCTAAACTGCATAATACAAGTCTGCGTTTTAGACTCGATCTTTGAAAATGACCAAAACAATATTTTTTTGCAAATTTTATTCATCATATTCTTTCAAAGGAGTTTTATATTTTGCACAACATAATTTTAATGGATTTTGACATATTTCAGTCTTGAAAAGTTAGATTTTTAGTGTGCGGTTTCAGCTCTGTCTATAAAAATGACCAAAACAATTGAAATATTTTAAAAATTTAATTCATCATATCCTTTTGAAGGAGTGTTATATTTTGCAAAACACAATTTTAATGAATTTTAACATATTTAAGGCTTGAACAGTTAGATTTTTAGTCTGCAGATTAAACTCTGTCTATAAACATGACCAAAACTATTTAAATTTTTTGAAAATTTTATTCATCATATCCTTTCGAAGGAGTTTTATCTTTTGTGAAACACAATTTTAATGAATTTAACATATTTAAGGCTTGAAAAGTTAGATTTTTAGAGTGCGGTTTAAACTCTGTCTATACAAATTACCAAAACAATTGAAATATTTTAAACATTTTATTCATCATATCCTTTCGAAAGAGTTTTATCTTTTGTGAAACACAGTTTTAATGAATTTTAACATATTAAAGGCTTGAAAAGTTCGATTTTGAGTCTGCAGTTTAAATTCTGTCTATAAAAATGACCAAAACAATTGAAATATTTTAAAAATTTTATTCATCATATCCTTTCGACGGAGTGTTATATTTTGCGAAACACAATTTTAATGAATTTTAACATTTTTAATTCTTGAAAAGTTAGATTTTTAGTCTGCAGTTTAAAGTCTGTCTATAAACATGACCAAAACTATTTAATTTTTTTGAAAATTTTATTCATCATATCCTTTCGAAGGAGTTTTATCTTTTGGGAAACACAATTTCAACAAATTTCAGCATATTGAAGTTTGAAAAGTTAGATTTTAGTGTGCGGTTTAAACTCTGTCTATAAAAATAACCAAAATAATTTAAATATTTTGAAAATTTTATTCATCATATCCTTTCGAAGGAGTTTTATCTTTTGCAAAACACAATTTTAATGAATTTAACATATTTAAGGCTTGAAAGGTTAGATTTTTATACTGCAGTTTAGACTCTGTCTATAAAAATGACCAAAACAATTGAAATATTTTAAACATTTTATTCATCATATCCTTTCCAAAGAGTTTTATCTTTTGTGAAACACAATTTTAATGAATTTTAACATATTTAAGGCTTGAAAAGTTAGATTTTTAGTGTGCAGTTTAAACTCTGTCTACAAAAATGACCAAAACAATTGAAATTTTTGGAAAATTTTAGTCATAATATCCTTTCGAAGGAATTTTATTTTTTGCAAAACACACCTTTAATGAATTTTAACATATTTAAGGCTTGAAAAGTTAGATTTTTAGTGTGAGGTTTAAACTCTGTCTATAAAAATGACCAAAACAATTGAAATTTTTTTGAAAATTTTATTCATCATTTCCTTTCGAAGGAGTTTTATCTTTTGCGAATCACACCTTAATGAATTTTAACATATTTAAGGCTTGAAAAGTTACATTTTTAGAGTGCGGTTTAAACTCTGTCTTTGAAAATGACCAAAACAATTTAAATATTTTGAAAATTTTATTCATCATATCCTTTTGAAGGAGTTTTATCTTATGCCAAACACAATTTTAACAAATTTAAGCATATTTTAGTTTGAAAAGTCAGATTTTAAGTCTGCGGTTTAAACTCAGTCTGTAGAAATCACCAAAATAATTTAAATTTTTTGAAAATTCTATTCACCATATCCTTTTGAAGGAGTTTTATTTTTTTGCGAAGCACAATTTTAATGAATTTAAGCATTCTTTTAGGTTGAAAGATCAGATTTTTGGTGTGCACTTTAAACTCAATCTTTAAAAATGACCAAAACAATTCAGTTTTTTGAAAATTTTACTTCATACAATCCTTTCGAAGGAGTTTTTTTATTTTTCGAATCACAATTTTAAAATTTTAGCATATCTAAGGGTTGAAAAATTAGATGCATAGTCTTCGGTTTAAACTCAGTCTATAAAAATTGCCAAAACAATTGAATTATTTTAAAAATTTTATTCAGCGAGTTTTATCTTTTGGGAAACACAATCTAAATGAATTTTAACATATTTAAGGCTTGAAAAGTCAGATTTTTATTTTGGAGTTTAAACTCTATCTATAAAAATGACCAAAACAATTGAAATTTTTTGAAAGATTTTATTCATCATATCCTTTCGAAGGAGTTTTATCTTTGCAAAACACAACTTTAATGAATTTTAACATTTTTAAGGCTTGAAATGTTAGATTTTTTAGTCAGCAGTTTAAACTCTGTCTATAAAAATGACCAAAACAATTTAAATTTTTTGAAAATTGTATTCATCATATCCTTTGGAAGGAGTTTTATCTTTTGCGAAACACAATTTTAATGAATTTTAGCATACTTAAGGGTTGAAAAGTCAGATTTTTAGTGCATGGTTTAAACTCTGTCTATAAAAATGACCAAAACAATTGAATTATTTTAAAAGTTTTATTCATCATATCATTTAGGAGGTGTTTTATCTTTTGAAAACACAATTTCAACAAATTTCAGGATATTTAAGTATGAAAAGTTATATTTTATTGTGCATTTTAAACTCTGTCCATAAAAATGATCAAAACTATTGAAATTTTTGGACAATTTTATTCATAATATCCTTTCGAATGAGTTTTATCTTTTGCGAAACACACCTTTAATGAATCTTAACATTTTTAAGGCTTGAAAAGTTAGATTTTTAGTCAGCGCTTGAAACTCTGTCTATAAAAATGACCAAAACAATTGAACTTTTTTGAAAATTTTATTCATCATATCCTTTGGAAGGAGTTTTATCTTTTGCGAAACACAATTTTAATGAATTTTAGCATACTTAAGGGTTGAAAAGCCCGATTTTTAGTGTATGTTTTAAACTCTGTCTATAAAAATGACAAAAACAATTGAATTATTTTAAAAGTTTTATTCATCATATCCTTTCGAAGGAGCTTTATCTTTTGCGAAACACAATTTAAAAGAATTTAAGCATTCTTTTAGGTTGAAAAATTAGATTTTTGGTGTGCGGTTTTAACTCAAAAATGACCAAAACAATTCAGTTTTTTGAAAATTTTACTTCATACAATCCTTTTGAAGGGGTTTTTTATTTTGCGAATCGAAATTTTAATGAATTTTAGCGTACTTATGGTTTGAAAAGTCAGATTTTTAGTGTGCGGTTTAAACTCTGTCTATAGAAATGACCAAAACAATTGAATTATTTTAAAAAATTTATTCATCAGATCCTTTCGAAGGAGTTTTATCTTTTGCAAAACACAATTTTAATGAAATTTCACATATGTAAGGCTTGAAAAGTTAGATTTTTAGTCTGTGGTTTAAACTCTGTCTATAAAAATGACCAAAACAATTGAATTTTTTTGAAAAATTTTATTCATCATATCTTTTCGAAAGAGTTTTATCTTTTGCGAAACACATTTTTAACGAATTTTAACATATTTACGGCTTGAAAAGTTAGATTTTTAGTCAGTGGTTTAAACTCTGTCTATAAAAATGACCAAAGCAATTGAATTTTTTTTTAACAATTTTATTCATTATATCCTTTTGGAGAAGTTTTATCTTTTGAAAACACAATTTCAACAAATTTCAGCATATTTAAGTTTGAAAAAGTAGATTTTTAGTGTGCAGTTAAAACTCTGTCTATAAAAATGACCAAAACAATTGAAATTTTTGAAAATTTTATTCATTATATCCTTTTGAAGGAGTTTTATCTTTTGCGAAACACACCTTTAATGAATTAAAGCTTTCTTTTAGGTTGAAAAATCAGATTTTTGGTGTGCAGTTTAAACTCAGTCTTTAAAAATGACCAAAACAATTTGAATATTTTTGAAAATTTTATTCATCAAATCCTTTCGAAGGAGTTTCATATTTTGCGAAGCACAATTTTAATGAATTTAAGCATACTGAAGGGTTGAAAAATCAGATTTTTAGTCTTCGGTTGAAACTGAATCTTTAAAAATGAGTTAAACAATTTAGTTTTTTGAAAATTTTATTCATCATATTCCTGTCTAAGGTTTTTTTTATTTCATGAATCACAATTTAAATAAATTTTAGCATATTTAGGGTTTGCCAGTCTTTCGTGTATAAATGCGTTAAATCATTTGTTTTGTTGTAGTTTTTTTTTGTCATTCCATTCTTGTTTGCTCTTATTTGCATTCCTGTTATTGTCTAACAATTAACGTTTAACCAGTTGTATAAATTATTTTAATATATATTTTTTTTTTTATCAAATTAAATCCCAGATTCGAACAAACTGTATTATATACTGCGCATTTCCTACGTATAAGCAGAAACATCGAAGTTTATATAATATTAACCTTAACGTACGGATTAAATATGCCTAGGGTGTGTTACGGCACATATTGTCGCCCCTGCACATATTGTCGACGGCGACAATATGTGCAGACCTTATCGGCACATATTGTCGCCAGCGATAATATGTGCCGGATTTGTCAATGCTATTTAAACGTCATTGGGGCGACAATATGTGCCGTATATATCGGCACATATTGTCGTCACAAAAAATAATTAATTATGAAATATATATACCTTTGAAGCTGAAATTGTTCAATTGACATATAAACGCTTTTTAAAAACTTGACTGAATGCAAAGATCTTTCGAAAGCATACATTATGTCTGAACTTGACTGAATGGAATTGTTCTAAAGAGAGTTTAATGAGAACTTGTACCTGAATATGCTGAGCTTTTGTTCATACAGGCCTTTGCAAAGGACTTCCCGTACTCTATACTTTTTATGGTTACTATCAGAAATTAAAAATATTAAGAGATCTGATATTAAGTTGCATCATATGCCATGTTACTTAATTGGCTGAAGGAATCATTCTAGGAAATTTTGATTCAATTTTCTCCAGCTGATTGAGAACATAATGTAAATAAGAGACAAAATTTGCTATGAGGTATGGGTAAACCTCATTGTTGAAGGTCTCATGGCGATTTCAAGATGAAGAACAACAATAAAAGCGTTGTTCAATTGCTTATTACCATGTATTTGTAGAGACTTTGTCTCATTTGCATATACTCCATTTTTCTTCATTGATAACAGAGTAAAATAAAGCTCAAACTCACTGTTTTGTCCATAACATTTAAAATAAGATGAATTAATTACATGTACAGTCAAACCTGCCTTTAGTGACCACGTGTATTAAGTGACCTCCTGTCATATGTGACCAACTTTTCTTTATCCAAAAGTAGAAATTTTCATATTGACTTAACCTGTATTAAGAGACACCTGTCATATATGACCCTTTTCAGAGTTCACGTGGGAGTTCACAGAAGACAAGCTTGACGGTATTAGGGGACAATCATTTGAATTTTTTTTGGGGGGGGGGGGGGGGGCGATTCATAATTTAATCTTGGTGTCAGTGAAAAAAAATATTATAATCTTTCTTGTCAAGAAATAAATAATTAAATTTTGATTTGAAGAATAAATTTTTTATTGCTTATGCAAATAAATAATTCTATATGACATTTGGTGAAAATAAGCAATTTATTTGAAATTTTCATGAAAATTAATAAATTTTCCAGGCTAAATCTCCTAAGCCTCCCACTGAAATCAAATGGCCGTCCCTTATTTAAATAAAATATGAAACGTATATGTCATGCAAGGTCGCAATAAATACACAAAATAACAAGGACCGAGTTTATTTCCGATGCATTATTTTGTTAATACGTAAGCCAGAACCTAGGATATTTTTTACTCCACTGCTTCATAGGGCAAATCTTCTTTTCTAAAACCAGTGAACCAGATGTAAGTAAACCATCCGTCAACCAACATGGGCATTGTTGCTAAAAATGAAACCATGCCAACAAATTGGTGGTATTTTGTGATCAAAGACTTGAATTATGGCACCATCTGCATCATTTTAAATAAATTTACAGGCCAATAAATATAACAAAGTTTGGAAACCACTGAATTTATCACAATTGACCTCTGAGGGTTGTAATATCACTCTGGCCATTGTAAACTTCTTATTGGCGTGAAGCTATGCATGAAATCATAGAATGTCCATTTTCCCTAGAATTTGTCTGCACATATCTTTGCTAAACCGAGAAGTCCTTGGTTAAAACTGTGAGAATTTTATATTATTTGAAAAAATCAAGACGCAAAAAAGAAGAAATAAGGTCGTCGGTCGGGACTCGAACCCGCGACCCTCTGGTCACCAGTCGGATGTCTTAACTCCTACGCCAAAGATGCCTACTTTAATCTACGTGTAAAAAATCGAGCTCGTCATGGGTCTGAAATTATAAAACGCAGCCAACAGCGGCCTAACTATAAATATCAGTACATAATACAGAATTCATTTTAACCGTGTCGTATTTTTTGTATTTTTGTCTATTCGGTTTCGTAAAATCATGTCAATTAAATGTGTGTTTTTTCTGCAAAATATCGTGAAGCGTTGAATTAATGAACAAATCCTTCCGTTACCATGTTTTTTTATACAAATTTGACTTGACACGCTCGCAGCCTTCCGCCGATTCCTGCCCGTCTAGAATTATAATTTCGTGATATTGTCACCTCCAGTAAAAACCATTTCTTGCAAACATGTCAAAATACGTCGAATTGCGCGTAAAAAGGCACAGATCAAAAGTCGTGACGAACGCTCCGACCCGAGTCTGTTAAGGAACTTCATTCGAACCACAACGAACAAGCATGTCAAAATACGTCAAATTGCGCGTAAAAAGATACAGATCACAAGTCGTGACGAACGCTCCGACCCGAGTCTGTTTAGGAACTTAATTCGAACCACAACGGACAAGTGCCGACAGTCTCATTTGCATTAAAGATCCTGGGAAAAATTCCTTTTTCCTAACTGAAAAATTACATTCCGCGCGAAAATTGAATAAGCCGTCATTTTTGTAATAAATATTCATTTATATACTATACCAGAAGTCCATTAATGGACTTCTGTCTATACATATATTGTTTGTTTGTTTGTTTGTTTGTTGAAAATTACTGTTCTGTTCTGAGGACAATCATATATTACATTTACAGTACACGCGTAATGTAAGTTTTGTATGTAACTTACTCCTCCCTCACAACCCCCTACCACCACCGATCCCCCACGCCCCGTTCCCTCCTTTTCTCCTAGTCACACACACACA
>MJUU01030393.1:41171-60258 GCA_002080025.1 Modiolus philippinarum
TTATATCATGCCAACAAATTGGTGGTATTTTGTGATCAAAGACTTGAATTATGGCACATTTTCTGCATCATTTTAAATAAATTTACAGGCCAATAAATATAACAAAGTTCGGAAAACAATTTATCACAATTGACCTCTGATTGCTGTTAGGGACCGACCATTTAACCTGAAAGGGAGGGGGGGTATGTTTTTTTTCAACAATTTATTTATTTTTTTCACGTGTATCAACAAAATATTTTTTTTTTCAAAATTAACATTATTTTTTGGGGCAGAAAGCCTCCGTCAGAAATGTTTTTTTTCATCATATTGTCAGCCATAATATTTTTTTTTTCACATAAAATCGACTCCAGATTATTTTTTTTAGAAAAAAAAAAACCATAGCACCCCCCTTTCAAGTTAAATGGTCGGTCCCTTATATTACTCTGGTCATTGTAAACTTCTAATTGGTGTGAAGCTATGCATGAAATCATAGAATGTCCATTTTCCCTAGAATTTGTCGGCATGTACGGGGAATAGTTTTACAGATACATGGAAGGTTTAAGTGGTCAATATGACAAGATCTACTTTGCCTACAGTAAATAATTATTCTGTTATATTGGAATAATTGCCATTTTTGTCGATATTTCACATATTTAGCCCTTTTTAGCTCATCTGGCTATGTCATGGTGAGCATTTGCTATTTCTTGGCATCCATCGTCCGTCGTTAACTTTTCATTCAAAGCTTTTCTCCTCTGAAACCACTGTGCAAATTGGAAAGACACAAGTGGTCACAATAGTCCTTCGGTGGTACAATTCAAAAATGTGTCTTGCTTGTTCTCAGCTCATCCAAGGTGGTCGCCAGCGGTAAATATAGTTTAACGTAGGGACCCTATGGGAAATGAATTCAAAGATCTTCTCCTCTGAAACTAAAGAGCCAATTGCTTGGTCACAATGGTCCTTAGGTGGTCCTCTTGGGTTTGTAATTTTTATGTTTGCACCTTATCCAAGATGGCAGCCAGCAGGGAACATATTTGTAAAATAGGGCCCTATGGAAAATACATTTAAATATCTTGTAAGCCAACTGGAACCAAACTTGGTCACAATAGTCCTTAGGTGGTCCTCTACAAAGTTTGTAATTTTTATGTTCTTACTTAATCCATAATGGCAGCCAGTGGGTACATAGTTTAAGATAGAGACCCTATGGGAAATACATTCAGAGATCTTCTTCTCTGAAAATACCTAGCAAATTGGAATCAAACTTGGTCACAATAGTCCTTGTTTGGTTTCCTTCAAACTTTGTGATTTTTATGTTTTACCTCATTCAAGAAGACCGCCAGTACGGAACATAGTTTAACATAGGACCCTATGGGAAATGCATTTAAAGATCTTATTTTCTGAAACTGCCTGAATAATTTTTGACCCTCTTCAAAGTTTGTGAATTTTATGTTCGTTTCTCATCCACGATAGCTGCCAGCGAGGAACATAGTTTCAACATAGGATATTGTGCTGCATAGGAACAAGGTGAGCGATCCAGGCTCTTGAAAGTCTTTTATTTGGTTAATATTATATGTAATTCTTTCGCTGAATGTATTAAACAGACACTAAAAATAATTTAATTTTGAATGTAATACATTTTCTGACTAGTTAAAAAGTTTAGGTTTTTTCCATTGTTGCCATTGTCACAACAGAAATTTTACGGTCGTCACCATGATTGGACAGATCGTTACAATGTTTCTATTTCACAATTTATAGATATTTCTCCAGTTAGAACGATGAACGGAGATATAAGTACATTGGTATTGGTAGAGAACAAGCATACTTTTTTGTAAAATATGAATCCGAATCCGAGAAACGTGATTAAAATGAAAGAGTCTTTGATTGAGAATATCTTTGTCCAGTTTTTAAGACTGGTTTTTAAACAGAATATTGGAATTTCAATGGACACAAACTGTGCACCTCTTTCAGCCGATCTGTTTCTCCACTCTTATGAAGCTGATTTCATCGAAGGGCTACTTAAAAATATAGGGATAACAAAACTAATCAAATCCTTTAATTTCAGCTGCTGTTGTATTGATGATATTTTGTCAATTAACAACCCTCGCTTTTGTGATTTTCTTCATCTTATGTACCCGAAAGAGCTCGAAATTCAGGATACTACAGACACTGCAACACCGGCCTCATTCCTTGACCTTCATCTTGAAATTGACAACAGAGGTAGGCTACAAACTAGGCTGTATATGATACACGCGAGGACTTCACTTTTCCAATTAGTCAACTTTCCTTTTCTTTGTAGCAACATTCCAACAGAACCTGCATATGGAGTTTACATCTCCAAACTCATTCAAGCTCAAGGGCATGTGGTCGATACAATGACTTTCCTGATAGAGCCCGGTTCCTCACTAATAGGCTACTTAAACAAGGGTATTTTACCCTTAACTTGAAGTCACCACTGTCGACACCACGATCTTGTGGACCGCTATGGGATATCTGTTTCTTAGATATCAACAGATCTATCCCTTCAACAGCTCATGATTGTTGTTTCCTCCACTGGATTTAACTTCACTTCCAGAGTTGACATGATCAACATGGCGGGTGTCTTATAAGAAGCAACTGATGCTTACTCTACCGGTGAAGCTGATCTCATCCATGTTTTTAAATTGGGTCTGCGTTGTTAATCTGTATATGTGTCTCTGTTTTTCTCTACTGTTCCGCACTTGTGTGATGTCTTTGTATCTGTGTTTACGATGTTGCCATTGCCTTTGGATTATTCTTATTTTAGACTGACGGTTCGGTTCTCTCTTACTTCACAAATGCGAATAGTCATCTTTTAGTAGACCAAAAATTTATAACCGTGTTGACAGACACCGACTATGACAATGTCAGACTTTTCATTGGAAATGTAACGGGTGTCACACGTGAAGCAGATCATGCTTAGCCTTTCGGAGCAAATAATGATATCTCAAAATTTTCGCACTGAAAGTGCTTAGTTTTGTGGAGTTTTTGTGTGTTTTTCTTTATTTTTTTTGTCTGTGTAAGGTTGTCTTAATTTTAGTTTAATATATGAATTGCCGTGTTCTTCGGTTTTTTACTTTAGATTTTCTCATTTCTCAATTTTTGCTCCGGTTTTCTTTTGGCGATGTATCCAGTACAGCTTGGATAAATTTACTTCAATAGTTTAGAGCAGCTGGTGAAATGATGTTTTTCCCTTGGGTCTAATGTTATACTATGATCACTGATAGATATATTGATGATGTTCTTTCCATCAAAAGCACATCTTTTGTTAAATGGATCCCATTAATATATCCACCAGAACTAGAGATAAAGGAAACCACAAAAACCGCTAGATGTACATCTTTTTTGGACTTATATCTCGAATTGACGAAAATGGCCATCTCTTTTATTAAATTTAGGACAAAAGGGACGATTTTAATTTCAAAATTATCGATTTCTCTAACATGGACACTTATATTCCAGCTTGTCCTGCTTACGGAGCATATGTATCACAGTTGATTCGTTACACGAGAGCTAGCACAAATTATACAGACTTACTAATTTGACATAGTTATCTCCGTGACCGCCTTATTAATAAAGGCTCCAAAAAAATTCCGTCTCATTCAATCATTAAAAAGTTCTTTTATAGATATCAGGTCCTTATGGAAAAATTTGAAGTTTTTGGTCCAAATTCTTTTTACTTAGTACTGAGATGATCATTTCTTTTAACTGTCTACGACCTTTCAATAGCTATTGATGTTGAGTTGCTACCGGATACTACCGCAATGGAAGGGAGGGTTTGGTGCGAAATAAAACCGCTTTAACCCACCATTTCTTTTGAAATGCCTGTATCAAGCCAGGAGCATGCGGTCACTAATTTTCCGGTGGTTTCCACCTGATTTGTCTTTTTGAGTCATGGACTTCGGCTCTTCACAAGTCTCTCCGTTAATTTTGTTATTACACCGATTTGCACTCTTGGTGTCACGTTTCTTATTGGATCAGAACGAAACGAGGAATTTCTATAGAGGAGCTTCCTTACACCATTCCTGTAAAGTTTGGTTTACTTTGCTTCAGTGGTTTTAGAGGAGATGATCAAAATATGATTTTCTTATAGGGTCCAATGTTGAACTATGTTCAGCGATGGCAGTCGCGTTTTTGTCTGGTCCGACATAAATAAGCATATATTTGGTCATGACCTTCCATACATCATTCCTGTAAAGCTTTGTTAAATTTGTTCCAGTAGTATCAGAGAAAATGTTCAACATGTGAATAGCTAACGGACGGACGACAGACGCAAAATGATGGCAAGAGCTCACACTTACCCTTTGGGTCTGGCAAAACATCAAATAGTTCCAATATCAATGAAAGTTTGCTTATGCTTACCAAAACGATGTCTCCTTTGTTCTCAAGATTTAGATATGAGTCCGAAAGTATTTTTAGGTTTTAAGTGAAATTATATTACTATGAGGGTGCCTCGCTGTATATCAAGCTTCATTACCTTCTGTAGAGCAGTTAAAGAATTACAAGCTGTTACATACGACTTTTAAAGTCCTTAACATGATATACACTTCTAACATACCAGCTTTCATATTTATGTTGAGTAGTTGGGAATTTAATAAGATTTCCTGGTAGTATGCACAACTACATATGGTGTAGTTGCCAAATCCTATGTTTCATTAAATCCTGCTTTGTAATTTCAGAGGGAATGTGCTGTTGAACTTTGTGTCGGACAGACGGATGGGCATGGCAGAAAGTTAGGGAGGGGGTATATACTTATCAAGGGTCACTGTTTTTTTAGCTGAAAGCTAAAGCCAATATCAATTGAAGCAAGCAAAATGACACCCCGAGCATAAGACCCATGAGTAAACATGCATTTTGTATAACTATTTAGAGTATTGTTATTGATCAATTCAGTGAAAGTAAAATATTATCAAGCACAAATGTCTCTTAAATATGAAGTTGGCCTTCTTTTCCTTCTAGCAGATGATACAGAAAGATTTTTGGGGACGAAAGACTCATGTTCGCCGATATCAGTGCTGGCTTTGTCAAGCAACCTTAAATGCATTTCTTCATAGTTCTTTCAATGAACACAGTTGCATATCATTCAGTTCAATCAATCTATCTACCAATATGATAACAGTATATATCTATGTCCTTAGCTGATTTTGGCTTTCCATTTTGATCATATTTAGTTATTTGTTCTCTGTCAGTTTTTAAACATGTTTGAGTTTATGGTCTTCAAAATGTTTAGATTTTATCTGCACTGAAGAGACATAAGTTGTCGAAATGGCCATATGCAGAAACTAAATTTACAGTAACTTCGGTATTTTGTTATCTAAGTTTTACAGAAAAAATAGAATTTTGCAAAGAATTGCCATGCAATATACAACCGAAATGATCAGAACCCGAGGGGGATGCCCAATGCTTCTTGTAATGAAAAATCTTGAACCAAATACAACTTTTGATTTTAAATCACTCTTTGATTTTTTTATTAGAGTTAAATTTCCCACCACCCAATTTTTTGTGTTTTCCTATTTTGATAATTTTCCATCATTCTTCCCATTTCCCAATTTTTTTTACCACTTTTTCCCATTTTTTCAAAACCGTGTCACTCCCCTCATACATGGACTTGAATTTCTAGACTTAAAACTTTGAATGTCTGAAATCACATATGCAACAATTTCAGTCATAACTAGGAACGATAACTCTTACTCGAAAATCTAGTTGCCGAAGGAATGTAATAAAATGAATTTACAATTTTCATAATTTCTGTTACAATTTTATACTAAGAAACCGTTGCAATTGATATATAATTTAAAAATGAGTTACAATTAAAAAAAAAGAAAAAAAAAAGAAAATTTAAAGTAAAATAAATCATTTAATTTCTGGAGCTGAGTTTTCTGTTGCAAATATTTGAATACCACTCCGAATCTGTCAATTATACACCTGTATTGTTCCTCCTGTACACGCACCAGGTGACAAAGGTGAGACAACAGGTGTGTACATTACGTAATAGTTACCTTTTTCATCCAGACACAGGGTAATAAAACAATTAACACAAAGACATATACAATATACATCCTTGATTAAGAAATGAAGTTTTGACAAATATACGAATAAATTTCATAACAAATTTTGAATTTGTTCATGGACCATATTCAGATTATTGAAATTGCATCGAGGATGTGTATTCAAATGATTGTAAATTATGAAAAAAATATATATACAATGAAAAATTCAAAATGGGATGCAGGCTTTTTTAAAAGTACGTTCAAACGTGTTTTATTTTAATTATTTTTTTGCCTATTTATATATAAATTAATGACAGTCAACAGTCTTTAAAAACAAATAATCTATATCAACTTTATTAACTACAAAATTTTAAAAAATCTATTTTTTCATCTGGTACCTGTTTGGTCGTCCGCCATTTTGGATAACATTGATGAAAAATTGAGGAATTTCAAACTTCTAGGGAAGAGACTAGACTAAAAATTAAACTGTTTTAAACACGATATTTTGATATTTTCATATGTCAACTTCTTGCTGGAATATGCAAAACGATCAATTTTATGCTGTGAAATGAGAAATTATCACTTTAACCGTGCAGGGGTTGAAGCATAAACAGGAGAATGATAGTAAAAAATACTGATTTTTCAAAAGTCCAGGGACGTAATTTCCCATTAATTTAAACTGTCAGGACTGATTCTTATTGCTAAATAAACTATCATAGATGATGAGGGAATATGCAAAATGAGTTTAAATTGTGTAACTTAGAAGATATTGCAGATTTAGTAGAACCTCCCATTGCTTTCTATGTTAAAATTTCAGTGTATCGATGGCCGGAAGTTGCGTCACTAAAATCACGTGATGTCGGCAATTGTTGCATATGAGCACTTGACAAGCGTCATGGTTCGGTTATTCCAATGATGAACTTCCGTTTTAGTTCATTTTTGTTGAGTTCATATTTTCAAAAGCTACGGCATATGACGTCAGCGTTTCACAACTCATTCACCATTCGGGCATTAAATATGAAAAGCGATTTGACAACAGAGCGAAATTTTTCTCTCAAATATTCAGGTGTTTTCCTATATTTACCTCCCTTTAGAGGAGGTGTAACTTCGGGACATCTGCATACTTCCGTTTCAAATTGAACGATAAAGTTAGAGGTGTCCGAAATTGGAAGGGATTTTCCATATCGGATCAGAATCTCACACGTTGTGGATACTTTACTTCTATTCCAAAAAAAATTGGTATTGTTGTTTGGGAAAAAAACGTAACTCGGTGCATTTCTGGGCTGACGCATTTCTTTAAGATGTTAATTACAAGGTAAATTACGAGTGTTTCGAACTAACTCGAATAATTCAAGCCCTCTCCGTATCCGATTCTCTCCTTCTACGATGTTAATTTAGCGATCGTACTGAGTGGAATATAATGACTGAATTATTCGGGTAGTTAGTTTCGAACTTACACCTCCTAAAAAGGGACACAACTCTGTTAAAACATACAAAATATGTCCTGCATTCCGGATTCCGAAAAGAGGGAATATGCCAAGGTTATGTTTGGTATTATCTGGATAACAAAAATAGCTAAATTCCATGTACTTTTGTATGGAAAAAATACCTTTGTGTATTCTGATTTTTAGTAAATTTCTTGAAACTCAATTTCAGCAACATGAATTGCCTAGATTATAAGGGGAACACTTGCCAAAATGTTTTTGAACGGTGGTCTTAAATGAGTTATAATGGATAGTGCAGCTTTTGGTTGCCATCAAAACCAAACTAGAGAACTGAAATTTTAAGAAAAAAAGGTATTCTGCTACATACTACCATGCTTCTTGTGCATACTACCATTTCAGCAATATTCGAAAACTATATTTTAATGGAAACCCCTGCCCAAAGTTTTTTTTGGAAAGGGACTTCGAATATTTTGACTTCATGCAGCTATCAGCAATATGTATCACCTAGATTATAACCCCTGCCAAATTTTTAAACAAGATGGGACGAAGTCAAACATCCTGCAAAAGTTACATTAGGGCTCTGATTGAAATAAAAGAACTCATATGCTTATGTACAACTATTTGGTGCGTTTTCTGATTTTTGAAAACATGTCTTACTTGCGCAAATGTGAAACCTGTTTTAATAGTAAATCACAATTATGGGCGATGATTCGGGAACAATCATTTGATTTTGAAATAAGGGGATTAGAAGGAGACTTGGGTCCGGACTTTTTTTTCGATGAAATTTGATCCTGGATATTTTTTAAGTGCGCTTGCGCGAGCACATCTTATTTTCAAACTGTACCCTTATTTTATCTGAACTTTTGGGATCCCGGTTATTTTTAGTCCCTAATTTGTCCTGATTTTCTTTAACTTGTATAATGGATCTTTGATTTTTTTTCAAACCCTCTCCATAAAAATCAAATAGTTTTCCCTTATATCCTTAAATTTAATCAAGAACAGTAAATCATTCGCTACTATTTTTTTATCTTTATACCTAATGTATTTCATAGCTCACATTATCCGTTACATTCATGTATGATGCTTCTTTTGCCCCTTGCCAGACTTTGTGTTGTTTTTACGCATTTCCCATAGGATTTAATGTTAATTAAGTGCCTCGCCAACGACGAATCCGTGAATCAAAATGCGGGGGTGGGGGTTCTGAAAGAAGTTAATTTTTTCTAGAAAAAAAAATTAAGACACATGGCACGCCTATAGATTGTCCAAATTATCCGCTGGTGATTATTTATTTATAAGTAAACAACACTTGGTCATCATCTCATAACGAACATTCATGCTAAGTTTCAATACATCCATTCATCGGTTCTCTAAAGGATCTTTGTATACATTTTCAATGCAGTTCAATACTAAATTTAGTTTCCAGCTGGCAGCAATTTGAATGAATTTTCGTCACCAAATTAACTGCAATAGTTTAGCATATTATAAGAACCACTACCATTTTTTAATCTGTAGAAGAAAATATTTGTATGCAGAGCTGTCAAGGAGGTTTGGGTTCAAAGAGTGAGACGAAGGGCGTTTGGGGGAATAGCCTCAAAATTTGAATTTTAGAGACGCAAAGTAGTGCATTCTGAGAGCATTTCAAATGGCAGAAACAAGGAATTTGAAACCAAATTTTTCATTAAAAAGGGAAAATATAAAATTAGCTTTCATATCTGTTATTTCCATTAAAAAAAGGCTTTACTTCAGGGCCTGTAGTAGAAAATGAACCAGTATTATGGAAGGATGTACAAAACATCCCATTATCAATGGTTTTTCTTATTATGAAAAGGTCGTTTTTATACTTGAAATCTATTTTTCTTGGAGATTAAAAAAGCGTGACATTGAAAGGGTTGAGCGTGAGAGCGTGTTGGAAAGCGTGACTCTCACGCCGAAAGCGTGAGACTTGACAGGTCTGTGTATGCATATCCCATCATAGTGCAATTCATTTGAATTAGAGAAAGGTGCAAGTTTGAGTTATATATTTAGATCCACGTAGAAGACCTTTAAATGAAAAAAAGTTACTGTGGACGCAGATAGAGGTTGATTTCTCAGAATAACAATTTCATAATTAGAATACATCGAAATGAAGATTTAAGCACCAAAGATGGTTATCGGGAAAACCTAAAACCCTGATTTGCCGTGAATGAGATTCGAGCTTAATTTTAAGAACTGAAACTTTAACAACAGTTTCGTGGAATGAACAATTAGTAACAATTAAACATACAACGATAAAGAATGACAACGATGCTATGGAATTTGAAAGAAAGCCTAGAAATTTATGGGTAACGGGTTGAATGATTCAGTACAAACATAAAGCGAAATAAAAACAACACTGGTTAAAAAACATAATGTTTGGTTAAGGAAGTAGGAGTAAAGCTAATTCGAGATAGGACATAGATTTAAAGTTTTTCTAAGCGTCCCCAGATTCCCTTACAGTTCCACTCTTTTCTTTCGCGAAACTTACAGATATGGCGAGAAAAATAGCTTAGTTTTTTTTAACTCTGAGTAGCTTCATTTGATGCCATTTAATATTTTTTTTGTGCTTCCAGTTTTTCACATACGTAGCATGCATGAGATCCTATGTTTCAACTAACATTTTAAAATTTCCATTCCAAGTTCAGTTTCCATGACAACACAAACTATTTTATTCCTAAAGACTCCGGCATCGGTGAAGTACACTTGCTAGTACAACATTGTTGTAATGTATTATCAAGTACAAGTTCTTTTAAAACTGGCGACAATATGTGCCGAAAATGTACTGCACATATTGTCGCCGGCGACAATATGTGTAGGCGACAATATGTGCAGGGCGACAATATGTGCCGATACGTCTGCACATATTGTCGCCGGCGACAATATGTTCAGGGGCGACAATATGTGCCGTAACAGGATGTTATAATATTTTTTTTTTTATATATTTCAAGTCTAAATTCATTTTTGTGATGAAACGAAATTATCATTTCGCAAATTGTATTAACTTGAAAGATGACGTAAGGCTATCAATCAGTCATTTACGGATAGGACCGATCAATCATCCGTCAGTCACGTAATTTACGTATTGTATCCGTCAAATACGTGAATTACTTTTCCTATCCGTCAAACTTTGACGGATTGTTGACTGATCGATCACTGATCGATGACTGATTGTTGACGGCTAACGGATCGCTTAATGATCGCTCTTTTAGTAACGGCTACTGAAGCAAGGACTGTAGTATAGGCATTCACGTAATTAAGGAAATTTTCGCTACTAACTTCGACCCCAGTGATATTGTAGTAGGCAGATTTTGAAGGCACTACATGAAAACTACCAAAATTTGTAGTTGTTTAAGACCGAGTGTCAATATGATAATAGTGCCGTACTTTCAGATGTTACAACAGCAGGGAAGTTGTCAGGTTGATGGTACAACCCTACTGACCTCTTCTAAAACAATAAAACAGAGATAGTTTAGGGGATATGCCCAGTGTTTTCAACGGGGCTAATGGGGTTATAACTTGAACAATTTCTGTTATTCTTCTGCTTACACTAGATAAAATTACGCAAAATACCTGTAATTTAAATCCCTATCTTTCACTACGTCTTCTTGGCATCCCGATGATTTAAATGATAACATCTAAATTTGACAGCTTGTGGTTTAATTTATTGACCCTGGGTGAATGAAATAAAACGACCAATGCATACAAAACGAACAGTTCGAGAAGACAGCAAAATGAAACTTCATCAATATACTTAACCTGTGTATGTAATTGCATATTGGATTACTTAAACAGGAAAGGGTGTACTAATACTGTAATAAAATGACTTCCTATTTATATAATTCTTTTAAGTTTGCTCACCGGTGGATCCAGCCTTTGTATAAGAAGGTGTCGGTCATTTTTTGTTTTGTTTTTTGTAGTATGTGTCTAACTTCTGCAGGAATATTTTTTTCCTAGAAAAGGAGTGGTTTCAAGCTTCAGGATGCCCTCTGTATCCGCCAGTGCTGTTGTTGCCTTAAAGTTCAATACAAACCAAAATCGAACAATCAATAACTATGTATAGTCTCTGGTTACAGCAGGCAAAATTGAAAATTTGTAAGAACCTCATACAACAAAGCAACATCCATTATTGCTATTTATTATATATTTTAAAAGGTAAAGATAAAATGGAAACAATTCGTTTGAGATGATATTATATTCACTATTGCAAATAAAAAAATGCAATGCCAAGTGGGACTTACGTGTCTGGATTTCACAGTATTACATGCATTGAAAATTAACAAGCCAAGACATACTTTCCATAAATTGTTTTTCTTCTAAATAGCTAACTTTTTACCTTTTGAAATCAACAAGACATGTGATGATGGAGTAAACGGATATCAAAAGATATTAAGCTTTCAAATATTTGACTTATTTAGACAACAGTCTCAACTCTTATCAAGCACCAACCGTTACAGACATAGACAAAAATTTACAAGTTTACACGTTTAAATGTCTCTTCTACACAGAACATATGCAATCGTCGGTGCTTATTGTTTACTAGATCAACCAGTATTATAACAGAACACAATTGGCCGTTAAAAAACATAACATGGGCGGACACAAAATTTGGAAACAACAATATCCAATCATGCAAAAGAGTATAAAGACATTTAAACCTCATTAACCCGATGGACATAACTCCGGCGTGTACATGTTTACATGAGCTCTTGAAGAGTTGAGACTGCGTGTCTGTAAATATTAGGATTGATGAAAATATTGGCTTTATAACGAAATCGAAATGGTGAACTGTAGTTTTGTTCATTTGTAAAGAATACATATGTACTTACCGTGATTATAATTTTGTCCGATTTGTGCGTTATATGCAGAGACATATACTAGTAATTAATTATAAGGTTGTGGTTTTGTGTCACTTTCTGTCATTGTTTCCGAAATTAAAGTAAAGAAACAAAAATCTAATTATTTTTTTAAAAAATTATTCTGAAGAAACGTGACAAAGAGCGGGACTACAAAAACTTTTCATACATATCATTTGAAAATTTTCGCGATACTCACAAAATCATTCAAGGTCGTAGGTATGGTCTGGCATAGCTATATGTATATTCACCTATTCAGTTTTAGTTTGTCCCTACATTTTTGCAAAAAAATACATGAACGAATAAACAGATAAGGCCAGGAATTGAAGAGTTATTATATATAACAATGAAGAAATAAATGATAAAAAATATAAATAAAATTAAATAAAAAATGAACATAAAGAAATATTTACAAAAATATAAATGAAATCTATAAGATAAATAATTAAAATATACATAAAATAAATACATTAAAAATAAATATATAGATTAAATAAATAAAAATCTTTACTTTTGTTCTAAATGACTTGTCAGTGTTGTAAATGTCGGGCCAGTGTTGAGTAAACACCGATAAGTCAATCTAAACGCTACCTGTGTTGTAAAAGACTGATATCTGTTGAGAATGTCTGTTTAGTGTTGAATCAACAGTGATCAGTCGTTTTCAACACTTCCCGTGCTGTTAAAGACTGACCCGTGTTGAAAATGTCTGTCCGATGTTGACTCAACGCTCGCCAGTCATTTTCAACACAGATCAGTCTTTTACGACACAGGTAGCGTTGAAAATGACTGATCAGCGTTGACTCAACACTCAACAGACATTCTCAACAAAAATCAGTCATTTACAACACAGGTAGTGTTGAGAATGACTGACCAAAGTTGACTCAACACTGGCCAGTTTTTTACAACACAGGTAAAGACTGAGATTGACTGATATGGGTTGGCCCAACTCTGATCAGACATTTTCAGTCAAATCTAGTGTTGAAATAGACTGATCAGCGATGAATCAACCCAGTACAGTCATTCTCAACTCTGTTCAAACATTTTAAGTCCAAAAACGACTGACTCTGGTAAAATCAGTCAAAATATTTTTCAATAGTGCATACACCAATAACATAAAGCATTCAAAATGCATTTTTTTTGTTTGGTGAAAATATATTTCATTTATTTAAAGAAATTGCTTCTGTTGACTATATCAAAGTACATAATAAATGTTATATTTGTGTTTCTAATACTAGTATGCAAAATGCAGAATAACTGATTTTCACGAGTCTAAAACAACGGCAGTAGAATACCGAAGGAACAAAGCACAAGATTACACAAATCAAAGTCCAGAGACAAGTCAAAAGCAAGAACACCAAAAGACGGAAGACCAAAGACACCACATGCCCACAAAACACACGAACATTACATATACAACACAAAAACCTAAATCACTAACAGTGTGAACTCTCAATAAACAAGAGTGACATCAGGTACTCCGGAACTTCTTACTGTCAATGGGTCAATCCAGGGTAAAGTCAAAACCGGTAATGTCAAATCCGGGAAGACGCGAATCTAGCTGAAAATGTCAGTTTTTATTTGTGACACTGAAATTTCACATCTATCTATGATGTCGTGGTGACGGCAAAAGAATTTCTGAAGGGACGGAAGTAACAAAGGCTGAACATATCCCTGACTCAGCAGTTTTTTTGTGACAGTGCTTTTGCTCTTTCCACAAAGACATTGTATGTACTGCACGCTCTACAGTAACGAATTAATTTTGAAATATATACTCCATATGCTTGGGATGCAGGTATATTGCTGCAGAGAAAGGGAAAGTTCACAATTATAAAGTCAAAATCATCACGTTTGTCATATAATCTAGATTTCAGACGTCAATGTTCGTCAATGTATAAACCATGTTCGATTCTGAGGGGTCGGACCTTTTTGGGGATGCCGGGATTTGAAGCTTTTAAGCTTGCTATAATTTAAGTCCGGGATTTCGGGAAATAAATGCACCGGGAATCGGAATTTCATCTGTATGCAAGTTCCTTAAATTCATAGCTCGGGGTTTCGGGATTCAGTAAAAATAAATTTGGGATTCCTGGATGAGACCCCCTCTGCAACCCTCCAACCCCCGATTTTCATAACAATTACACTGAAAGAAGAAACAATTTATGTAGATAAGCACATTACTGAACACATTGAATGACACATTTTAAAATAGTTAGTATTGCCTATTTTCGCCAGACGCCCTTCATTTTTTTTAATAAGCATACTGTATTCGTGTTTATGCATTTGCTCATCATTGAGCTCATCATTGACACTTTTAATGTAAACAGAGAATCGTATCGGTTAACCCGAAAGATGCGTATCCAGTGTTTCTCTGTTCCCAAATTGATTGTTATCGTCTTAAATTATAGTTCAAATATTGCTAGTAGAAGGTCCAACATAATTTAAGCTATCAATCACTCTTTATTGATTTCGCAATAGGTCATAAACTATGAAACTTTCAGTCCTAACAAAACTGACAAAATTAAATACCGAAATCTATGTTGCAATCCGGAAAGGCTACATTTCCGGATTGCAACATCGAAGTAGGAAGTAAGAAGTAAGAAGTAAGAAGTAAAAAGTCAGAAGTCGGAACTCGGAAGTCCCCTTCCGGCTTTCGTAAGAAAACAAATTTATATGATGACAAAAAATACCAGTCTTCATTGTTGAGAACGATAATCCAGCAACAATATCTTCAAATTGTTTCCGTTAAAAGATGAATAATTTCTAAACTATCAAAATTTGGTTTTTGTGTATTTTGATATCTTTACATACCTAATGATTCATTATTTTTCACCTGGAACAATGTCATAATTACACATCCTGTAAAAATAGTATTTTATTCAATCAATAAGAACAATTCTGTAATTTGCAAGTCTCTATGAGAAATGAATCTTGCGTATGAAACATGCGAAAGGTGAGCCTAGAAATGAAAACTTGTTATAAGTTTATGACAAAAAGCATTTGTTTGTTATTTTAAATTTGTCATGAATAACAAAATATCGAATTGACAGGTATCAGCAAAAATAATTTTAAAATGTTTATGAACTTATATTCTATTTTAAGAAATTTTCCAACTTTCAATATATATTATTCCAAAGGCGTTTTTTTTCAGGCAAGGCACCATGTAGAACGTGCTTTTTATGTTTCAGAACAATCATTTATATGTACAACTGGGTCGGAATGGCAATAAAAAAATCATCTATTCTAAATTAAGAAATAAAATATTGATTTTCATTATTGGGTAAAATAACTTTCGCATTGTCTAACAGTACAAAAAAATTTTTTTTACAATATCGGCAAAAAATATTTTATACACAAAATCCCAATGGTAAGAAATGTACAAGAAAATTTAAATGAGAATTCCTCGGAAATTAAAGTAACATATTAAACCTAACTCTCAAAAAAATTTAAATGAGAATTCCTCGGAAAATAAAGTAACATATTAAACCTAACTCTCAAATAAAAAATCGAGATATGAGGACAGAGACAAACTGAAGTCAGTGCGCCAATTCAAGATAAAAATTAAGAGTAAATTACAGACATAAAAAGATCAAATGTTTTATGTTCTTAAAATAGAGTTGAACCAAAACTACTGAAGAACATTCATCATGTCTCATCAATAAAAAAATAACACAAAGTAATGTGCACAGAAAATTGAAAATGTAGGAATTGAAATGGATAAAACAAACAATATAAAATGTGAAGAAAAATGGATTGGATATAAACAGTACCTGTTTCAAAGGAAGTTTCCCCATGAATCCGATCGTCGAATGATATTACTTATCACGAAACGAAAGAAAGAGAAATAATGTTCATGGCGTTGGACCAGTATTAGCATAACGTTTAATTTCATTAATTATACTGTATATTTTGACATATGACAACTTCTTTTATTGGCATTGTCACACTATAACGCACAGAGCCAACGTGTGCCAACATTTGAGAATATTTTCGAACACGCTGGTGTGCGTTGTATAAGTAAGGGGCACGTTCTAAACACGTTACAAACATGTTGACACTCGTTGGACGTTGAACGTGCGGTGCGTCGAAAAATTTTGAACAAGCTCAAAATTTCACGACGTTTGCCAACGTGTTGCTGATAATTTATGCACACGCTAGACGAACGCTAAAGGTACGTTAATACATGCAATGTGTGCGATATGTAGTAGTTTCTCCAAAGTTGTTTTGAACGTGTAAAGAACGCAAACCGAGCGTCCTTGTAACTAAGAAGTAACGTATTACCCGATGTTTTATCATAAAAATAATGGTTAAAGAGCAAGACAAAATTCCAAAAGAATGTAAATAGCTGCTTTATATCAGCATCAGATTGACATATTTGTTTGAAAATAAATTTTGTGATATTTTGGGGACATATCTATCCCTCCTGCAAATTCATCGTACTTTTCGGTGACATTGATATCAAATTCTACCTTTGCAAATGACATTGGGGTGAGGAATTTCCAACTTGTCTGACGCAAGATCGCCAAACACGCTATACAGACGTTCATTTAATGCTAGAAGACCGTTTAATACCCTTTTGAAATCCCCAAGGAAATTAGCGAACTTTCCTGACCAAGATGGCGACTTAGTTATACGAAGTGGCAGAATGAAAGTTGAAGCTGGCCCAACACT
Source organism: Modiolus philippinarum (assembly GCA_002080025.1). Lineage (NCBI taxonomy): Eukaryota > Metazoa > Mollusca > Bivalvia > Mytilida > Modiolidae > Modiolus > Modiolus philippinarum. The sequence goes on from MJUU01030393.1 coordinate 58,131, forward strand.
TCCAATAACAAACATTCAATCTTGGACAAGTGCCTTTATGGTCTACATGGGTGTTTTACTAGAGAAAAACAGTCATTTGGGTCAGGAGCTGTTGAAGTATATGAGTTTTGCCGCGAGCAAATCACATGGATGGGTAACATATGATGAACAGTTCCAATTAAGGAAAGCCCGAAAACCCAATTCTTCATGGGGTTTGGGCAACCAAGATTTGTGGGCATTTTACATTTCGACAACGATGTGATAACAACAAGGACTCCAAAACTCCAACACAAGCAGTTCTTTTCCAAAATTTAGAAATTCCTCCTCTCGCACTCCCGTCAATTCCTATCGAGGACAGAGCCAACCCCCGGCAACAAGAACATGCTATGTGTATAACACAAAAGGGAAACGCTGTATGTTAAACGCTTGTCGATTCAGGCATGCATGTTCAGGACGTGATGGGCAACATCCCGTCTACTTTTGCACACGGCGTTAACCGCCAAACACACAGTCATAGATATTCTCTTGGTTTTTTGCCCAGTGAATGTTTTTAATTTGGCTTTGTATTTACGTCATTATCCCGACCAAAAGGCAGCTTTTCATCTTCTTTCAGGCTTAAAGTTTGGTTTTCTTACATTACTCAGGTCCAGGCCTCCCAACCGACACAAAAAATTTGAAAAGCGCAATTGAACACCCACTCAAATTGTCACAAAAAATTCAGAAAGAAATTGATGCTGGTAGAGTGACCGGACCTTACAGAAGTAGAACCATTCCGACCTTAAGGGTTCCCCGTTAGGCCTCGTCCCTAAAGGCAAGGAAGTTGGTCAGTTTAGGCTCATTCATGATTTATCTTACCCAGAGGACTCATCGGTCAATCATTTTATAGATCCAACAAAATGTTCTGTCATTTACTCAAATATAGATGATGCTGTTGAAATGATTAAAAAAATTTGGCCGTGGCACCTTAGTGAGTTAGTCCGATATAAGATCTGCATACATGCTATTGTCAATTTCCCCTGCAGATTTTGATTTACTTGGTTTAAAGTTAATGGAATGTATCCTTTCGGGGCCTCTATCAGCTGCTCTTTGTTTGAAGAATTTGCGCGTTTCATTCATTGGCTCGTGTTGTCCAGGCGGAGCTTTAGTACATTATCTTGATGACTTCCTATTTTTGGGTACCCCTGGCACCAGTCAATGCAAACATTTGTTGGAAAATTTCCAGAAACTCGGTCACAAGCTAGGAGTGCCTATAGCCGATGAGAAAACAATACCAGCGACTACGTGTCTCACATTTTTGGGAATCGAAATTGATACAGAGACTATGACGCTTAGAATTCCCCTTGATAAACTTAATGAACTCAAACAAAAAGTCTCGTCAGTTATCATTAGTAAAAAGGTTACACTAAGGGAAATTCAGTCTCTGCTAGGTTCATTAAATTTTGCTTGCAGGGTTATAACACCTGGCAGGGCCTTCTGCAGAAGACTCATCGACTTCACTATAGGCGTGAAGAAACAGCATTACAAAATAAGAGTGTCTAATTCCCTGAAAGCTGATCTTTTAATTTGGGAAGAATTTTTAGACAAATATAATGGCGTAACTATTATGCTTGAGCCTTTATGGACCTCAAACAAAAAACTGGAATTTTTTACTGATAGTGCTGGTGGCGCTACGTTTGGTTTTGACATTTATTTTCAAGGCGAATGGGCTCATGGCACATGGCCACTTAGTTTTATAGAAAAGGGTTTATTATCAAATATCACATTTCTTGAACTGTTTCCTATCATGAATAATGGTCCGAATTCCCATTTACCCCCCCCCCTTTTGACCATATAAAAACCAATTGTACATTGTTTTTGTACAAAGAGTATTTATATTATAAGTCTTTGTTGTTTTAAAGGTATTTCTAAAAAAATACATCCACTTCTGTCAATTATTTTGCTAATATTTCCAATTATTTGCACATTGAGGTTAAATTTTTTTATCCCTTTTTGCCCCCTGGAGGGACATAAAAAGCGAAATTCAGAAAAACTTCCGAATTCAAAATTTCATTTTTTTACTTATACAATATCTTCAAAATATAAAAAAAATCAGTATAGCAAACCAGGCTTTTAGGAGAACTACAAGCATTCAAAGTTAACAACATCGCCC
>MJUU01030393.1:60268-116710 GCA_002080025.1 Modiolus philippinarum
CCCCCTAAAAAAATTTTTGCATTCACTAGAACAAAAACCCGAAGTGATGTCACTGGCTAAGCTTGTAGCACAAATACCAAACTAAAATAGTCGTATGACTGTATACGGTCTTCACTTGACAAGAACAGGAAGTTGTAGGTTACACATGTCAAACGGGAAGTGGATACTTTCTTACCTACTGTTAATCATAAATACAAAAATTTCATCTACAAATTAAAATTTTGTGATATATTGTGTAATAGTTAGACACGTGACCCCATAGGAGTCCTAAAGAGAGATAATAAGCGCGCACGCGGGACCGGAAGTAGTTTGTATTTCCAATTGTCCACCGCTCTGACCGGAATGACCTATTATGCTGTATAAAGATATATTTTGGATGGCGTTGACTAAATGAATGAGTTGATATTTCTCATATTTTCTTGTTCCAAACTTCTAGGGAGTGATCTTCATAAAACGGAAATCAGCAGTGGCTTGTTCTGGCAGTATTTCTATCATGTCTGCGTTGATTATTAAGAAGTTCGAGACCGCTATTTTGTTGTTCCAGGGTGAATTCTCTCTTCCCACAATTTTCAAGTTTTATTCAGTTATTTTTTCCACTTTTCTTACCCCTTTCTGACTTTTTTCACTACTATATCTCTGTCTCATTTAATTTTTATCAAAGTTATATTCCTTTTTTGAGCACTTTTGCTGTGTTAATTTATTATTATTTTTCTTTTTCTCACCTTATTTCAAGTTTATTCCCATTTTTCATCATTATTTTTGGAATCTTACAATATCTAAATTTTTGTAAATTTTATTGAAAACTAAGGAGTATCTCCCTCATGCATAGCTCTGTCCTTAGCTAATTTTGGCTTTACCTTTAGATCATATTGGTTTTTTGTTCTCTATCAGTTTTTAAATATCTTTGAGTATATGGTCTTCCAAACGTTTAGATTTTATCTGCACTGAAGAGACATAAGTTGTCGAAATGCGCATATGCAGAAAGTAAATTCACAGTAACCTCGGCATTTAGTTATACGAAGGAATTTGAATTTTTCCCGCCATTTTGCTGTTTCAATGGCAACGGTTGCCATTTTGATATTTTTAAGACCAAAACTCGTATCTTCACATGCTAAGTAACCTTCCTGTCAAATTTCAGTAATTTTGGAGCAATTTGAACATTTCCCGCCATTTTCTGTTCCCATAGCAACGGTCGCCATTTTTATGTTTTTAAAACCATAGTTGGTTTCTACATATGCTCATTAACATTCCTGTCAAATTTCATTCCATTCTGAACATTTTTAATCCCGCCCCCCCATTTTTATGGTTTAATCACGTGACAGCTGTCCCCGCTAACCTTAAGAACTATTTAAGAGAATATATTAATAAAATCTCGTTTTGTTGAAGGCAAATCCAACTCTTTAGCTGACTCTATTTATCGTTGTCAGTGGTCCCGATTCCGGCAACTTGCTCTAAACGCTTCATTAACACCAACTCCCATACCGAACCAAGTGTGGAATCTGTAAATGAAGAGTCATCACGACTATTCTCTAGTGCTCTGGCAGACAGTACATGTAAAAGCTACGGGAGGGCAAGATCCATTTTAAGATCTTTTCAGGGGCTGTATAGTTTGGACACTTCTTTGCCGGTCCCAGTCAACCAGTTAGTACAATTCATTTCTTACTTGTCACTGAAGAAATTTGCTCCAGCAACAATTCATTCTTATGTTATAGGAATTTCGTTTTCACAAAAAATTCTAAATCTGAATGATACAGCGAAAAATTTTGAAATTGCAAAAATGCTGGAGGGAGTGGTCCGGGATAATCCCCGTAAAGATACCAGGGTACCTATCACGTTACCACTGCTGAAGAAAATAGTAAATGCGCTTCAGCACGTATGTTCTTCCAACTATGAATGCCTATTGTTCAAGTCTGCATTTTTTTTAGCATTCTTTGCCTTCCTGCGGGTGGGGGAATTTACAGTTAACCAGGGGAATTATTCTACATCAACATCTCTTGAAATTTTCGATATATCACTAACAACAAATCAACTGAAAGTTTTCATTCGTAAATCTAAAACAGATCAGCGTCGTTACTCTAATTGCATAGTTGTCAACAGATACCATGGAAGTGATATAATTTGTCCTATGTTATGTTTAAAGAAGTACTTAGTAAACCGACCTTCACTCCCAAACTGCCAACAACTATTTATAACTCGTTATCAAGTTTCTGCGGTTTTACGTAAGGCAGTTTCCTTCTTAAACGTACCAGATGCAGATAAATTTATATCTCACTCTTTCAGAATCGGTGCGGCCTCAGAGGCAAAATTAAGGAGAATTAGTGATGACACAATCAAAAAATGGGGAAGATGGTCCTCAGATGCTTTTACAAGTTATATTAGAATTCCGTTATAAAAAAAAATAAAAACGATTCGTCGTTTCCTTACTAATTTTGATTGCCTTAACTAGTATTAGAATCAGGTCAGAGAATTGTCGTATGGATTATTGGATCCTCAATACCCCATTGGGCCGGCAAAGCAGCAGGAAAACGTGCAGGTGGAAAAAATCTAGTGCTAAACAGAATAAATGTTGATTTAATTTGGATGACAAAAACTGGTATGAAATGGGCAGATTTAGACCCAAAGGTCGAATTTGAATTGAAACAGAAATCAAGTCCAAATTTTATTCTTGTACATTTGGGAGCCAATGACTTGGTAATGGTGTGAACTAAAGAACTTATTGAAAAAATTAAATGCTCTTTCTTAAAAATCAAAACGTTAACACCATCCACCATTATAATTTGGTCGGATATGCTCCAAAGGTTATATTGGTACGGCACATGAAGACCAAAAATAGTAGAAAAGTCACGCAAAAGAGTAAATTGTGCTGTGAGATCCTTCATGAGACAAGAGAACCAATACATCTTGAGACATCAATCTATTACTGCAAACGAATTTAACCTTTTCCGACATGACGGCACATATCTTTCCCAGCTTGGAATGGGAATATTTCTAAATACTTTACAAGGCGGTTTAGAAACATTTGTATTAGGAAAAGGAAATACATTCCCAGATGAATAATCTTATAACTTTTGGCCGCGGAAGGCTTTTGGCGGTGAATGGGCTTCTTCGAAGTCCATTCATTTTGCGGTTCTGGAGTTTTTCTGACGCCAGGAGTACTTTTATTAATAGCAATTATCCCTCTCAAGATTGTTGAATTTAATAAGGCACCTGGCGTGTTTGTTTGTAGCATGCACGGAGGTGTTTATATTTATAACTATATTTCTATGCATGCTTCAAATGTAGAAACTACACGTGATTGGACAAGCGTAACGCCCCTAAGTATAAATTGACATTTGGGTTAATGACACGTGGTTAATGATATTGTTTCATTGGAAATTTTCATATCTGTTAGAAAGGCTTGTTTTATTAATTTGTGTTAGATACATTCATTACGAGTCAGTAAATTTGTTGTGAACTTTAACGTTTAAATACCCACCCTCCCTCCCGCAATTATGTCATGTTTTATACATTATTTCTGCGTTTTGTTATGTTTAGAACGATACTGCTGTGCTGTTCTTTTGATATTTTTCAGTTTCCTGTTCTTATAGATATTTAACACGTGTGCAGTGACATTTATGTTGTTGTGATGATAAAGATGATGAAGATGAAAGACAGCTATTAGTGATTCAGACATTTAAATGAACTCTCCGTGAAACATACTACAGATGTGTTTTTACATTTATTTTTTCATTTATCAATCGTTCGCTTGCTTATTAATTCGAAATATTTGACAGTAAATATTTTATTGAAATTGTTTTGCATTAGGCGCAGATCTTTTGCAGGGGCTGTTCAGGGAGACAATAAACGGACTCGGAACGTTTCTTTCTGGCACATACTTCACTCCTACCGGCTGAATGGTGGAGGGGATATGTACTATTCGTCGATTTACTCTTGTTACCGAGAGGAATCCCCTCCACTTTTGGTACCAAAAGGGAGGTGTCACCTTTGCAGATTTTTATACAATCGTAGAAATCAGTCAGTAAAATATCAAAGGGACAGTTTTCAATTCGAGGATATGTGTAAACGGAAGGGAGTGTCTCTGTCCTATTCCATTCTTGTACGTAAGAGGGATAATCGACATCTATGTTAACATAGGATCACCGATATGCTCTTCCAACTACATGGCTATCGGTCTTGTCTCCCTGTAACTTATCAAAAAATGTTCATCTGCGGCCTTAGATATTATTCCACTTATTGTGAAAAAGTGTTCTTCAAATATTAAATGCATTAACTTAATTTTTTGTCGTACCAGGGGTACTTTTATTAATGGTTCAGTATAATGATCTCAACATTGTACTTGAAAGTGTTCAACTTTTAAATTCCCTTTTTAACTTTCTGTACAATAACCGGTCCCTATACGTTTACATCATGTATATTACAAAATTTGAAATATTTCTATTAGGAGCTGACGACATTTTCAAAGATACATTGAGTTTTTCTTACAATAGTAAATGCACAAAAGTCTTAAAAAGCAAATGAATGTAACAGTGTTTAATTTTGGACCATTTACATGTAGGTTATTTGATATCTATTAGCATTTTCATACGTTTTGAGTAACTTCGGTATTTTGTTTTGTTTTTGTTTTTGTTTTTTTTTTTTTGGTTTTTTTTGTTGTTGTTTTCTTTTTTTTTCTTCTTTTCTTCTTTCCTTTTTTTTTGTTAGTCCCCGAATGTATTAACCAACCAAGTAGTCCAGTGCTTTGGTGCTATCCCGAAATCCGATTTTAACATCAAATATCGACATTTTTTTTTTAAATCGACGGAGTATATCCCTCATGTAAAGCCCTTTCTTACGCTGATTTTAGCTTTTAATTTAGGTCCTTTATTAGCTTTTGTACATCTTTCGACTGTGAGTCCCGTAGTCATGTATTTTGGTCTTTGCAGCAAACATGTTTTACCTAGAGACTTACAATTTGGTTCACACTTTTGCTTCTAGCATTCAAAGCACTCGCCGTTGCTGATTTTGGCTTTCAATTTAAGTTCTTTTTATTATTTGTTCTCTATCAGCTTTCATACATGTCTCGATTTTTGGATTTCCAATGTTTTGATTTTATCTGCACTGAAGAGACATAATTTGTCAAGATTGTCATATGCCGAAGGTAAAATTTAGAGTAACTTCGGTATTTTGCCAAATGATTTCAATAGTCATGGTTTACCATTAGATATCTGACCGGTCAGAGTAAAAATCATAATGTCCAGAATGATGATATTTTCAGAATTCAATTGCTATATAATGTCACACACCAAATGTTAATTACAGGAATATAACTCAAAGTTTTGAATTGTTAGAAAGTTGCCTTTAAGGTAAGGTCATAGTGGAAATGTACCTTCAGAAGGAAAATCACATACTAATTATTAAGAATTAGACACTTAAAATATAAATCTTGGATAGAACTTTTACTCTTTTGTATATAAAATACTCGCAGACCAAGGTATAAGTCACATTATCTACATACATAATACCCATACAGAAAGCACCCAACAGAAAGAAGGCAAATGCCAAATATTAAGCAACAACTCCAGAAATATATGCCTAAAATTTTCAAATGATATTTACACAAATTCTTATCTTAAGCAAGTCATATTTCAAATTTAAATACATTTAATCTGAATGACTAGGGTTGATGTTTTCAAAAATTGTTCTTAGGGCAAATCAGGATCAAGATGACTCTCTGGTATGATACTCCCGAAGATTAACATCATGAAAATATATGAATATAACACCGGTAAAAAGGCAAGATCAAGAAATCTCAGACACTCATGGGTAAGATTTCAATATTTCTCTGACGAGGCTTGCCGAGTCACAGGACCATTGAAATCTTACCCGAGAGTGTCTGAGATTTCTTAATCTTGCATTTCGACGGTGTTTGCTTACAGTCCTTGCTTCAGTAGCCGTTACTAAAAGAGCGATCATTAAGAGATCCGTCAGCCGTCAACGATCAGCCATTGATCAGTGATCGATCAGTCAACAATCCGTCAAAGTCTGACGGATATGAAAAGTAATTCACGTATTTGACGGATACAATACGTAAATTACGTGACTGACGGATGACTGATCGGTCCTATCCGTAAATGACTGATTGATAGCCTTACGTCATCTTTCAAGTTAATACATTTTGCGAAATGATAATTTCGTTTCATTTAGAACTGAAATATATAAAAAAATATATTATAAAACCCTAGGTATATTTAATCCGTACGTTAAGGTTAATATTATATTTACTTGATGTTTCTGCTTGTACGTAAGGGAATGCACAGTATATAATACAGTTTGCTCGAATGCATTAAAATTTGGAAGCACATCTGATTTGACCAATCGTCGAAAATAGACAAATTCAATTTGTTAAAAAAATATATTAAAATAATTTATACAAGTGGTTTAAAGTTAATTGTTAGACAATAACAGGAATGCAACTAATAGCGAAACAAAAATGGAATGACAAAGAAAAAATAAATAAATGATACACGAAAGACTGGGAAATCCTTCTTTTCAAACACTGAATATGCTAAAATTCATTTAAATTGTGATTCATGAAATAAAAAATCTTCGAGAGTAATATGAGGAATAAAATTTTCAAAAAACTAAATTGTTTAGGTCATTTTTATAGACAGAGTTTAAACCACAGACTAAAAATCTAACTTTCAAGCCTTAGTTATGATAAAATTCATTAAAATTGTGTTTCGCAAAAGATAAAACTTCTTTGAAAGGATATGATGAATAAAATTTTGAAAATATTTCAATTGTTTTTTGTCATTTCTATAGACTGAGTTTAAACCGCACACTAAAAATCTGCCTTTTCAACCCTTATGTATGCTAAAATTCATTAAAATTGTGTTTCGCAAAATAAAAAACTCCGAAAGGATATGATGAATAAATTTTTCAAGAAATTTAAATTGTTTTGGCAATTTTTATAGACTGAGTTTAAACCGCAGACTATGCATCTAACTTTTCAACCCTTAAACATGCTAAAATACATTAAAATTGTAATTCGCAAAATAAAACACTCCTTCAAAAGGATTGTATGAAGTTAAATTTAAAAAAGACTGAATTCTTTTGGTCATTTTTAAAGATTGAGTGTAAACCGCACACCAAAAATCTGATCTTTCAACCTAAGAGAATGCTTAAAGTCATTAAAATTGTGTTTTGCAAAATATATAACTCCTCCGAAAGTATATGATGAATAAAATTTTCAAAAAATTAAATTGTTTTGGTCATTTCTACAGACTGAATTTAAACCGCAGACTATGCATCTAACTTTTCAAGCCTTGAAAATGTGAAAATTCATTAAAGGTGTGTTTTGCAAAAGATAAAACTCCTCCGAAAGGATATGATGAATAAAATTTTCAAAAAATTTCAATTTTTGGTCACTTTTATAGACAGAGTTTAAACCACAGACTAAAAATCTAACTTTTCAAGCCTTAAATATGTTAAAATTCATTAAAATTGTGTTTCACAAAAGATAAAACTCCTTCGAAAGGATATGATGAATAAGATTTTTAAAATATTTCAATTGTTTTGGTCATTTTTTTAAACAGAGTTTAAACCACACACTAAAAATCTGACTTTTGAACGCTTATGTATGCTATAATTCATTAAAATTCTGTTTCGCAAAATAAAAAACTCCTTCGAAAGGATATGATGTATAAAATTTTCAAGAAATTTAAATTGTTTTGGCAATTTTTATAGACTGAGTTCAAACCGCAGACTATGCATCTAACTTTTCAACCCTTAAATATGCTAAAATACATTAAAATTGTGATTCGCAAAATAAAAAACTTTTTCAAAAGGATTGTATGAAGTTAAATTTTCAAAAAACTGAATTCTTTTGGTCATTTTTAAAGATTCAGTGTAAACTGCACACAAAACATCTGGTCTTTCAACCTAAAAGAATGCTTAATTTCATTAAAATTGTGCTTTGCAAAATATTAAACTCATTCGAAAGGATATGATGAATAAAATTTTCAAAAGGATGGGTTGCGATAAGATGCTAAATCGGCCCAAGGGGACCGTCAAAATATTTTCTTCAAGAAAGCTTCGACATTTTGGTATATTTTCGAAGCATATTATATCTATTTTTCAAAACTTTAATAAAGGACGACCCATCTTGGTAGACTATCGTGAAAATCTTTGTTCTTTACACCCCCTTAAACAAAATTAGCATTGCGTAAATAGGAAAATGCTTGATATCGAGAGTGCTTTAGCTCATTTTTTAGTATGCCTTGCAAAAGGTACCAGCTTCATACTTTAAATATATATCAAATATATATTAGAGACCTAACATATAAATTATCAACCTGGTACCTCATGCAAGGCATGTTGAAATTGTAAAAAAAAATGATAGATTTTTCAGTGCAAAATTATGCGACGGCTTTTGATAAAAAATGGTCAAAATCTGTAAATCTATTTTTACCCTGGACAATGAGAACACAAAAATTATGTATGCATGGAAAATATAAAAGCAAAGCATTTTGGGTAGTAGTTTGAATATTCTTGCCCTTTTTAAGTAATTATCTTATTTTGGTATAATGCACAAATAGACAGGAAAATGTAGTCAAACTGGGTGAAAATATGTTTAACTGTCTTTTGTTTTCAGCGGTCTTCATTCTGTAAAGGACATCATTTTACGGGTGTTTTTAATGTTTATACTGATATTTCATTCCAACCACATGCTGACCAATTCAGGTTAAACATTTTCCAAAATAAGAGTGAAGAGTAAGAGGTAAGAGTGAATGTTCGTAGTTTTCTGTTACTACTTTATTTTTCGAAAAGGTATCGAAAGTTTACCTTATCGAAAGTTTACCTTGTTTTAGATATCAATTGAAATTATAACTTAAAATATACATATTTTTAAACATTTATATTACTTTGAACAAAAATATCATATTTTAATAATATTTTACACTATTTTAACCCTATTTTTAATCTATTTTATCCATATTTATTCTATATTTTCACTATATTTATTCTATATTTTACCCATATTTTACACTATTTTAACCCTTTTTAATCTATTTACCCATATTTATTCTATATTTTAACCATTGACTTTTAAGCATATTTTTATCTTATCTCTTTAATCACTGTATCCATGGATACTGTTATCTTATACTATTGTACATACGTTTGACGAAAGTTTAAATTATTCCTTGCACTGTGACATTTGTTACTGGCCTATAACTGTCCTTAACAGTTATAGAATGGGATTCTTCGGCCCAACATGCCAGAGAGGAGACTATAATCTCCCCGTATAGGTGAAACAGGGATGAAGATGACGTTTAATATCTGGATATTGAGGAAAACATTTTCCGCGGGACATCGGATCCAACACATATCTTTGGTATTAGACTGACCTTCATGAACTGCGGCTCTTGCCTAGCGAACAAGATGCCAGGGGAAATCTTCCTTAAGGTAATTCCTGCGAAGCAGCAGAGCCTTGTTATGTTGTAGACATACAGAATCCGTCAATATGATTGGTGGAAGGAGCTGTTGAAGACATAATGGGACTCAATGGAGTACTGAGAAGCGGGAGGGACAAAGCATTGGCCTTGTTGCCTCAGCCGTGCTGAGAACGTGACCCAGACCTGAATAGGGGCAAATACCTTCATCTCATAATATGGATAAAGAATCATTTAAATGTGTGTTGTGTGAAAAGTTTGCTAGGAATAGTCGGCGATTGGAAGATATAACAAACCAGGATTTACAACAACATATAGTAAAACACAAAAGTAATCTTTCTTCAAAAGTCATTTGCAACTCTTGTCGTCTTTCCTTTTACAAGAAGAGAAAAAATCCTGGTGCAAACAAAGAGGTCACTGACGAGGTTCCAGAAACTCAAAATGAAGACAATGCTCCATTAACATCAGGCACCTTTCAAAGTCCGAAGCGAATAAAATTATCTGTGCCTAGGACAAGTTTGTCACATAATAAATGTCAGTTCTGCTCCTTAACCAACGATCTTGTTGTTATTAGCTCAGATATGAGAACAAATGTGTTTATTGATGTTGGAATATTGATACCACCTGGAGCCAGATCTTGTAGACGGCATCTTGGTAAATCTAGCATTAACCCAAATGTATTGGACAAACTAGATCCTGTCTCTGACTTCTCCAACTTCAACAGAACGGATTTAACAACTATGTTAAATGATATGAGAGCAAAATGTCAGAAGAATTCCTCTGGTATTGATTTTGAAGACCCAGCTGCATTATCTGATGATGATTACTATAATCTTACAGGGATCACAAAAGACCAGTTTTCTTCCTTAGCTGATACTTTAACATCACTACGTAACACATCTAACCGATCTGTAAGGACATGTCTTGCTCTTCTCGTTGTTAAGCTAAGAACTGGCAATTCTCTCAACGTCCTCAGTAGCATGTTCCAGATTAAAGATAAAAGTGTTGTCTCGAAAGCAATCAAAAGTGCGAGGGAAGCTTTGATGAAGGATTTTGTACCAAATAATCTTGGCTTCAACCACATAACCAGACAGGATTTTATATCTGGACACACTCGACCATTTGTTCAGGAACTGCTGGCTGATGGAAAACCAGTTGCTGTCCTTGTACTCGATGGAACATATATATACATCGAAAAGAGTGGAAACTATAGCTTCCAAAGACGCACTTTAAGTGGCCATAAGCATAGGCCTCTGGTGAAGCCAATGATGGTAGTGGGAACAGACGGCTATATTTTAAGTGTTCTTGGACCATATCTTGCCGACGGAAAAAACAACGATGCCTCCATCTTAAAAGACATGCTTGAGAACAATGTTGAACAGCTACGTGAATGGCTCGAAGAAGATGATCTGTTTGTTGTTGACCGAGGTTTCAGAGATTGTCTCGATCTTTTAGAATCTTTAGGATTAAAAAACGAAATGCCAGATTTTCTCCCGAAAGGACAAAAACAGCACACAGCAGAAGAAGCAAACCATTCACGTTTTGTGACCAAAGTGAGTAGGGTTGTGGAATCCGCTAACGGCAGAATCAAACGTTGGAAAGCACTGGACCAAGTCATGCCAAACAGCCAGTTGATGTATGTCGGAGATTACGTGCGGATTGTCTGTGCCATCTGTAACAAATACAGACCACCTTTAATCCAAGAATCACCTGACGATCCTATAATGGAAGTTGAAATGCGATTTTTATCCAAAAGGTGCAACGATCTTCAAAGGCGTGTTGAGAATGAAAACCTTGCTACCAAAAGAGCTGTTTGGAAAAATATCTCAGATGAACTTCTGCCAGACTTCCCAAAGCTCACAGAAGAAGATCTCCGTGAAATTACTTTTGGGGTGTACCAACTAAAACAGGCAAGATCATACACACAGGAACATCTTTCAGCCGATGGATCGTACGACATATCTGTCCACCGTCATGATGATCATCTTCTAAGGGTCAAGATTCAATCCCGACACGTTTTGTCAAAACAGTATGGCCTCTGGATTTCGTATGACTCTTGCATACAACCGTCTATTACAGGATGGTATTGCCAATGTAAAGTTGGTGCTAGAACAGTGGGTTGTTGTGCACATATAGCCGCAGTCTTATGCTACCTCGGGTACCAACGTCACCAACCAGCAACACCATCATTGCCGACAGACCATTCTCAACATTTCCTGAATGCTGCTGATGCTGACTGGAACTCAGATGACAGCGACAATGAAGTTTTTTTGTCTAAGCCGAATTGACTGCTTATTGCTGTTTCTTTTCTAAGCAAGTGTTTTAACTTTGAACTATAATATCATCTCCACTTTTACATACTGGATACATGTTTACATTGTGCGCTCAAATATTATATTTCTTTCTACTATTATAGTTTCCCTCACTTTTGTTTTATATTTAACTCTATTTTTAATTAACGTACCAAACGTTTTATTACCTTTTTATGATGAGATTGTTTTAGCTATTTTTGTCATGTTTTTTTTTTTTTTTATCTTTTAGTACTCAATGTTTTAATTGAAGTCTTTCCTTTATGAATTTAATTCCTTTTCAGACACCATTTAGTGTACCCCTTGCAGTACCTCCTTAGTTTGCATGTCCATTTTCATGTTAGTACATATAATATTATTGTACTCGTATTTAACATTATTTATGATAATATAGACTGGCTTTATAGCAATTAAATTGAGCTAGAAAACATCGTTTTCCTTCAAATTTTAAAAATGCATTTTAATATCTTTGACAATAGCCCATTCCTCAGTTAATTTACCTATCTTTTACTTTTTTGGCTTCGAAATCGAACGATGTATTATATTTTAGATGCAAATAACCCCATACAGTTACAAAAAAAAATAAAATAAAAGAAATTCAAAACATTTTGGCAACTTTCCAAAACTTTTCATTTACCCACCATATTCTATCTTATTGCTTTGCATCTGTTTTCTAAGTGCGGTCACATGGCTTGCACATGCGCAGTTTGATATTTTTAGTATACAAATAAAAAGTAGATATATAGTTCTTAACTTTTTAACATAAATTATTGTATTCAACGTTGGGCCGAAAATCGGCCTAATCGCAACCCATCCTTTAAATTGTGTGGTCATTTCTACAGACTGAGTTTAAACCGCAGACTAAAAATCTAACTTTTCAAGCCTTAAAAATGTGAAAATTCATTAAAGGTGTGTTTCGCAAAAGATAAAAATTCTCTGAAAGGATATGACGAATAAAATTTTCAAAAAATTTCAATTTGGTCATTTTTATAGACAGAGTTTAAACCACAGACTAAAAATCTAACTTTTCAAGCCTTAAATATGTTAAAATTCATTAAAAGTGTGTTTCGCAAAAGATAAAACTCCTTTGAAAGGATATGATAAATAAGATTTTCAAAATATTTCAATTGTTTTGGTCATTTTTTTAGACAGAGTTTAAACCGCACACTAAAAATCTGACTTTTCAACCCTTATGTATGCTAAAATTCATTAAAATTGTGTTTCGCAAAATAAAAAACTCCTTCGAAAGAATATGATGAATAAAATTTTCAAAAAAAATTAAATTGTTTTGGCAATTTTCAAAGACTGACTTCAAACCGCAGACTAAGCATCTAACTTGTCAACCCTTAAATATGCTAAAATTTATTAAAATTGTGATTCGCAAAATAAAAAAACTGCTTTAAAAGGACTGTATGAAGTAAAATTTTCAAAAAAACTTAATTGTTTTGGTCATTTTTAAAGATTGAGTGTAAACCACACACCAAAAATTTGATCTTTTAACCTAAAAGAATGCTTAAATTCATTAAAATGGTGTTTCGCAAAATATTAAACTCCTTCGAAAGGATATGTTGAGTAGAATTTTCAAGAAATTTAAATTGTTTTGTCAATTTTTATCAACTGAGTTTAAACCGCAGACTATGCATCTAACTTTTCAACCCTTAAACACGCTAAAATTCATTAAAATTGTGATTCGCAAAATAAAAAAACTCCTTCAAAAGGATTTTATGAAAAAAAATTTCAAAAAACTGATTTGTTTTGGTCATTTTTAAAGATTTAGTTTAAATCGCACACCAACAATCATGTTTTTTTCAACCTAAAAGAATGCTTAAATTCATTAAAATTGTGATTCGCAAAAGATAAAACTCCTTCAAAAGGATATGTTAAATAAAATTTTCAAAAATATTTAAATTGTTTTGGTTATTTTCATAGACAGAGTTTAAACCGTGCTCCAAAAATCTAACTTTTCAAGCCTTAAATATGTTAAACTAATTAAAATTGGGTTTCGCAAAGGATAAAACTCCTTTGACAGGATATGATAAATAAGATTTTCAGAATATTTCAATTGTTTTGGTCATTTTTTTAGACAGAGTTTAAACCGCACACTAAAAATCTGACTTTTCAACCCTTATGTATGCTAAAATTCATTAAAATTGTGTTTCGCAAATAAAAAACTCCTTCGAAAGGATATGATGAGTAAAAATTAAAAAAAAAATTAAATTGTTTTGGCAATTTTCATAGACTGAGTTTAAACCGCAGACTAAGCATCTAACTTGTCAACCCTTAAATATGCTAAAATTTATTAAAATTGTGATTCGTAAAAGATGAAACTCCTTCAAAAGGATATGATGAATAAAATTTTCAAAAATATTTAAATTGTATTGGTTATTTTCATAGACAGGGTTTAAACCGCGCTCTAAAAATCTAACTTTTCAAGCCTTAAATATGTTAAACTAATTAAAATTGGGTTTTGCAAAGGATAAAACTCCTTCGAAAGGATATGATGAATGCAATTTTCAAAATATTTCAATTGTTTTGGTCATTTTTATAGACAGACTTTAGACCGCACTCTAAAAATCTAACCGTTTAAGCCTTAAATATATGAACATTCATTAAAATTGGGTTTCACAAAAGATAAAACTCTTTCCAAAGGATATGATGAATAAAAATTTCAAGAAATTTAAATTGTTGTGGCAATTTTTATAAACTGAGTTTAAACCGCAGACTATGCATCTAACTTTTCAACCCTTAAACATGCTAAAATTCATTAAAATTGTGATTTGCAAAATAAAAAACTGCTTTAAAAGGATTGTATGAAGTAAAATTTTCAAAAAAACTGAATTGTTTTGGTCATTTTTAAAGATTGAGTGTAAACAAGACACCAAAAATCTGATCTTTTAACCTAAAAGAATGCTTAAATTCATTAAAATGGTGTTTCGCAAAATATTAAACTCCTTCGAAAGGATATGTTGAGTAGAATTTTCAAGAAATTTAAATTGTTTTGTCAATTTTTATCAACTGAATTTAAACCGCAAACTATGCATCTAACTTTTCATAAACATGCTAAAATTCATTAAAATTGTGATTCGCAAAATAAAAAACTCCTTCAAAAGGATTTTATGAAAAAAAAAATTCAAAAAACTGAATTGTTTTGGTCATTTTTAAAGATTTAGTTTAAATCGCACACCAACAATCATGTTTTTTCAACCTAAAAGAATGCTTAAATTCATTAAACTTGTGCTTCGCAAAATATAAAACTCCTCCCAAAGGATATGATGAATAAAATTTTCAAAAAATTTCAATTGTTTTGGTCATTTTTATAGACAGAGTTTAAACCACAGACTAAAAATCTATTTGTTAAAGCCTTAAATAAGTTAAAATTCATTAAAATTGTGTTTCGCAAAAGATAAAACTCCTTTGAAAGGATATGATGAATAAGATTTTAAAAATATTTCAATTGTTTTGGTAATTTTTTTAGATAGAGTTTAAACCGCACACTAAGAATCTGACTTTTCAACCCTTCAGTATGCTAAAATTCATTTAAATTCTGTGTTGCAAAATAAAAAAAACTCCTTCGAAAGGATATAATAAATAAAATTAAAAAAAAATTTAAATTGTTTTGGCAATTTTTATAGACTGAGTTTAAACCGCACACTAAAATCTAACTTGTCAACCCTTAAATATGCTAAAATTTATTAAAATTGTGATTCCCAAAATAAAAAATTCCTTCGAAAGGATTGTATGAAGTAAAATTTTCAAAAAAATTTAACTTGCTTTGGTCATTTCCATAGACAGATTTTAAACCGCACTCTAAAAATCTAACTTTTCAAGCCTTAAATATGTTAAAATTAATTAAAATTGAGTTTCGACAAAGTTAAACTCCTTCGAAAGGATATGATGAATAAAGTTTTCAAAATATTTAAATTGTTTTGGTCATTTTTATAGACAGACTTTAAACCGCACACTAAAATCTAACTTTTGAAGACTTAAATACGTCAAAATTCATTAAAATTATGTTGTGCAAAATATAAAACACCCTTGAAAGAATATGATGAATAAAATTTGCAAAAAATATTGTTTTCGTCATTTGCAAAGAAACGCAGACTTGTATTATGCAGTTTAGATATCCAGTTCTCATTCACAAATACATGTAAACGATTTAAATTGAAACAAAATACAGCATTCGTAATTCAACCAAACTGTTTCTTTATATTCGAAAAAGATGTATCTAACAATTTGGAAACACACGAGAATAATATTATGTTTATTCGTTTTGTCTTAAAATTCCAAATACTGTGAAAGTACTATTGTTCGTGGGGATCCAATTTTCGTGGATTTCGTGGTTCACTTAGACCACGAAATTAAGTTCCCAACGAAATGCATTTTTTCCATAGAGCTTTAACGTATGGAATTTGAAACCACGAATTTAGGTACCCACGAAATAGCGATATTTGTGAAAACCACGAAAATTGATGTCCACGAATAAAAGTACATCCACAGTATGTACGTATCCGTCATAAGTGATTTACTGATTGATACAACACGTAATTGACGGATGCGATCAGTAAATTACGTTTACATCCGTAAAATACGTTTGCATCCGTAAAATACGTACACATCCGTTATTCATGGATCCGTCATCGATCAGTGAAAAATCAGTCACCAATCAGTCAAAAATCCGTCATCAATCAGTCAACAATCCGTCAATAAGTAACGGCTACTGATACAAGGACTGTAATTGTCGCACTTTTGTAATCACAAACTACGATTTATTCACCACCAAGCCGTACCTGACATCTGATGTTCTAAACGACGTCATTGAATATGAAAAAAAAAGGAAATGGGGTAAATGTCAAGGAGACAACATCCCATATCCAGGTTAAAGCGACCCAAAACAATGCATCTAGGGTTCCCTGTACGGTCTTTAACACACCATATAGCAAGTGCTAAATGGCCCGAAAAAGGTAAAAAAGTGAAGAAATCAATGGAAACAAACCACATCCAATAACCCAAATATCAAGAAACTAAAATTTTATAAGAAGACAAGAACAAGCCAATGACCAACATATTCCTGACTTGAGACAGGCGCAAATATTGCAGTGGGGTTAAACTCGTTTTCTTGGATCCAAACCCTCCCCCTATTTGTGGAGAATTGCTAAAAATAAATACACAAAATGACTCACAGTAAAAACCAAACTAGAAAAAAGTCAAGACGAGTACCCTTACAATGAAGTACATAAAACATAAAGATAATACACACAGGTACTGTCTAGACAAATGCTCGCAGTTACTGACAGCTAGCTAAGGACATAATTTCCGTTGACTATGATATCAAGCCTTCAATTGAAGACTTCAATTGAAATACTTCTAAATAGATTTGGTATAACAACATCATCAATTATGAAAGAAGAACATGATATTTTGCAATGCCAAATACTGCCAATATGAAATTTTTTTAAGCATTTAGGAGATGATCAATATTTTTGCCAACAAATACCAGAAGTAAAGATTTAATAACAATTCTGTATTTATATCCTCTCTGAATAAGTTTGTTCAACGGA
Source organism: Modiolus philippinarum (assembly GCA_002080025.1). Taxonomy (NCBI): domain Eukaryota; kingdom Metazoa; phylum Mollusca; class Bivalvia; order Mytilida; family Modiolidae; genus Modiolus; species Modiolus philippinarum. The sequence continues at coordinate 77,570 of MJUU01030393.1, forward strand.
TCAATAAGTTTGGAAGGACAATTTTTGAATTTAAGCGCTTTGTAAATGATATTGCCATAGAAGTTTGGATGTGAAATGCCCTGATGTATAAGAGCCCTGCATGTAGAACCAAATTTTCTGAAGAAATGTAAGAAGTCAAATTTAGAGAATGTTTTTTATCAATTTATGATATCTAAACCCTTGATGCAGAAGTTTTTAAGTGAGACAAAGATTTCGGTCGTTGAAGTCAGAAACATCACTCAGAATATGTTGCTTGGTAATTTCTCACATCGCTAAAATAGGAACTGTTCTGTCTCAAAAGTGAGAAATTTGCATGAACAATATGTTCACCCTGGAAGTCAATGGTTACCATTTCGGAGAATTGTAAACGGTCTTATATGGCGTCTTAAGAATGAGATTAGGGTTAAAATGTCTATCAATATAAACCAACCGAAAGCTCTTATCTTACAGAAATACCAAATATGGATATTCTAGCAATTAAGGTCACTCTTTAGGCAAGAAAACGGGATTTTACAGTCCTTGATGACTCTGATGATTGCAAATGCTCTTCGCAGATGCGATGATGTTATGAAAAGCCTCATTGTATAAATCAAAATATCGTCAGTCCCTGCACTCCTACTGACACACAGTGTATCACCAACCATTAAATTTCAAAGTTATATAACGCTTGGGGTAATAACATGGACTTGTGTAGAATGTTTATATCTGTGCGATGTTTTGCAGAAATTTAACTTACCAATGAGAGTCACAATCACTACAACAGCAACGCCGCAACTCATTAACCATAACTGAAATGCTAAAAAATGCATAAATATTAAATAAGAGATGGTGTTCATATTAATTCTAAATATAAATGCAGGCAATGCTATTGGAAAATAATTCATAGTAAAGGGACAACATAAAACTGAAGACTTGTCAGTATTTTATAGAAATCGTCACTAGTGGCTTTTAAACATATTTATTTGTTGTACATAAACAATGAAATTATATAAAGTAAATGCACATGAGACAAAGTCTCTAAAAATACATGGTAAGACAAAGCAATGGAAGAGCGATTTTATATTGTTCTTCATCTAACTATTAATCAATATTAAGATACAATAAAGCTTAATATCATTCAGTTTATTCAATTATTGAAAAAAGTATCATTTTTTAGCTGAGATTTTTTACATGATCAATTTTTATAAGTAAATGCTCTATCTTGAATGAAACGTTCCGAAGTGTAATCTAAAAAAGCTTGAAAATTATATTATATATTACCTTTATTACGTTCAATATATACAGACACGGCGTCTTTCTTATGAGCCATTTCATCGTCGTCTTTAGGTATAGCTATGTATAAATAAAAATTTTGAAACGCTTTTATTTCAGTGGTAATATGCAAAACTTAACCTCAATTTCGGCATTTTTATTATTAACTACCGGGTTGATTACATTGCTGGTGGACCTGAGAGTTCCCAAGGTATCATCAGCCTAGTTGTTAGGTGCTTAAATGAAAACTGACTATTTGAAGAGTTACATTGACTTAAGTTTGATTCAAAAATTGTACGAAAATACTAAGTACTTCCCTCATGTAAAGCTCTGTTCCTGACTTATTACAGCCTTTTTTTATATACTTAAATTCTTGTAAATGCCTTGGACTTTTCCGTCTCTCTTTTGTCTCTCCCTTGCTTAGGTTGATTTCAATGCACTTTAAATAAATATTTATCTGAATTTATTTACTTATCTACCTAGAATAAATTACTTCTACCTGAATTATGTTTATTCATATCTATTCATATGACATACGCTTTGTTTTGACTTTCTGTTATGATTCTATGAAGATAAAAATGAAGTGGAAGACACTTTTCATGTAGAAAAATTATCCAAATCTTATGAATGATCCTTTGGTCACTCCCTGTAATTACAATGTTGTCAAACGGCCGACAAACTCACTCAAACAATTGTAGCTGACGATTAATTTTTAGACTGACGGTTCGGTTCTCACTTACTTTTAGAAAATATATTTAAAGTGACGACAGATCGGTAGTTTAAATATGCCAATCAAAACAGTGTTGGTATATATAATACAAATAAACAGATATCTGACACAAAATAATTAAAAAAGAAAACTTCACTTGTATTGCTTACCTTGATCCTGGTTTACATAGACAGTCTAAATTAAAGTATGGTTCTCTTTGCCTAGTCTCAGAGGGATAACACTTTTGAATGTGTTTCAAATGGTCTTAAGTTAGGTTCCCTTTTTATAGTAGACAATAGGGCTTGTAAGTCTCCTACAATTTTGGAACTTCCAGGATCAAAACTTGAACCCTGAATTTACATTTTAAACAAAGATTTATGACGTTTCAAACAAGAATTTGAACGTCACATTCCTCTGACGTCAAGTTTTGGAGGGAAACGTTGCCTGTTTATCGTGGATTCTCAAGAGTCACATGACGAGAATTACAGACCCTATTGTGGCCAAGTTAGTTCGTGAGTGGCCCACTACTTCAGAGAAAAAAGATCTTTTGATGAAAAGTTTCCGCCGAACGGATCCAATTTTTAAACTTTGTTCCACGCTGGTGCCCATCTAGGATACAATGTATAGTAAAGACTATCTATGGACTATTATGGACAAGTTTGGTTATTATTGGCCCATTAGTTGCAAAGGAGAAAATCTTTGAAAGTGATTTCCCATAGAGTCCAGTTTTAACTGTCCACCGCTAGCATCTGCCTTGAAAATAGCTCCGACCTGGAAGAAACTTTTTTGCAAGGGACCCATAAAGACTGCTCTGTCCAGGTTTAGTTTAGTTTATAGTTATTTTATTTGCATAATTGAAACATAAGGGATATAACACAAGCTCATCAAGCGTATGAAGTCTTCTTCCATACATTTCAATATTAAACAGTATATAGTATAAAGAGAATGAAGAAATAGTAAGCCATATAATTATATATATTATTAATATTAACAATCGTTGTGTATATTAGCGACTCGAACGAACACTGAAATGCATTAATGGTACACAATTACACAATGAGGAAACGTTTTATGTTTTATTGAACCAAAAGACTTCATAAAAACAGCAGCAATATTTCCGTTGACAAAACTTTGCTTCCTCGCGCTAGCAATTTGTGATTTACTTCAGTCTAAATTGTAACTAGTTAAGATTTCTAAATAGGTCTTGACGTATATCATCGTATCTATAACAAACGAAGAAATGGGGGTCGTCCTCACGAGGAGCATCACAACTACACCGGGGGCTTGATGCTATATTTACTTTTGGTAGGTCGTGATTAGGAAACTTAGCAGAACAGCGGAGTTAAGTAAGTATTATGTTTAATTCTTTCTGTCCTTGCAAAAAGTATATTAGACGCTTTGAAATTTCAATGATAAGATAGGTTTAGGCTCGTCTTTAAATTTTGATAAAGGTTGCAAGTCACGTAAAGTCAAATCAAGCTTATTTTATTCTCTTACTGATTAAAGATTCTGTCGTTATAGATAGTCTAGAAAACTATACTATAAACGTTTCTTTATTTCGTAGTGGATGAGGTACTTTGAATTAATGTGGGACTAAATTTCTAAGATAAGGTGGTGCATGACCAAACATCATATTCTGAAATATGTTTTCAGTGCTTAGATGAGTGGCCCACATACCATTGCTTTGTATAATGATTCATCCGAAACAAAAAGATAAAAACCTGTTACAATTCTTGCCGATTCTAGCTGTTATTTTTCTAATTTATTTGACTTGATAATACCATAGTTATACCAAATCTCACAACCATATTCAAATAACGGACGAATATATAAAATAATTTTTGAAGACTATTTCTTACTGATAGAGACGTCCGGATAAGCGATAAAACCATAACAATTGAAAGATTTCGACTTACCTCGCTTTTTTTAATTAGAGAGATGTGACAAATGAGATTTTTTCATGATTTTAATGTCAAAAGTGTCCTGTAAAGGAATCAATATTGACCAATAAATGATTGGAAATTTACTCACAATTATTTTGTTTCTTTTTAATAGGTATTAACACATTGCGATAGGTACTAAAAATGAAATACAAAAGATAACAGGAAACACCTTCAATGGCCGAAAAACATAGCCACATGCCACAAAGTAATTAGGAACTGCAAAAAAAAAAATACAAAAGACAAAAGTAAAGAACGATATGAACTCGGGACAGGCGGACTTGGTACCGGCACTAGCAAAAGCCAGCGGTAGGGTTAAGCCGGTATATGGGTACCCAAACCTCCGCTTTCTCTGTCCCGTTTATTCATATTAAAACATATTCGAAATTTGCCCATACCTTCCACTATAGAATAAAAGGGATATCTGATGACTTTATAGAAACTTACATACATAAACAAGCTGCAAAAACTGTTAAAAATATCATTTATCTAAGACATGGTATTGAAAAAATATTTTCTTTGGAATACGAGAATAATAGACTTTCGAGAGATAGGAACTCTTGTGTAATTGTAGGCAGAAATGAGTGCCTCAAACTTCAAATACTAGTAAGCGGGGATGAGACTGTATTCCTGACCTATTTAATAAATAAATGCTAACATAAACATTTATAAACTCGAAGTGTACTCTGATGTTTGCCATGTGACAATAGTTTTATCAGATTTTTTATTGATAAAAAACGATACGTTCAACACTAATAGGTTACTCAGTATTGGCTTTATTTATGCATTTGAAGTTTTTGAATAAAGAATTAACATTACAAGAAAGTCAATTTTTGTAAGCAATTTTTTTTTTTGGGGGGGGGGGGTTGGAGGGTTCAGGGATCAGAACTCTTCTTACCTATTCTTTCAAACAGTTGGCTTGAAGTCGAATCATTGACACAAAACTTTCTCGTTAAAATTATCTTTTTGTGCACGTTAAACTTCAAATTTTCATTTGAGAGATGTTATAGTTTTACTGAGCCCTATTTTGCTTATTTTGTAGTAAGACACGTAAGACATGCTTGTTTATTCCCTTATTTAATATGTGTGCAAAAAATGGTTATGCTATTTAGCTGTATCTTTATTTAAGTGTTATCATTACATGTTTCGAATTGGCTATAAGTTTTGTGTTCCACGGGAATATGCCGTTTATCAACAGAACTTTCCAAATAGTAAAACGGAGTCTTACTTTCGAAAACATATGTAAACATTTGTGTTTAATGCACATGTAATCTTCATTTGTATTTAATACATTAATTTGATCATTGTTTGAAATTTGTTATATAAAAGTAGTGGCATACATGTATGCATACAAAACGAGGCAAACAGTTGAAGCAAGTAAAACTTTGGTATGTTGTTCTTGATCACACATGCTTTAATTTATTTACAAGAAAACTCGTTTCTCATTCATAACTGTGTTGGCAAAATGAACACAAAGCACTGAATGATTCAATACACCTACATGAAGGACAAATCGATAAACATGCATCATGTCATAATTCTCGTTTAGAGTTCATCTGTCTGCTGGTCCGTTTGACACGTCATCACAATTGTAACATCCTAAACTGTCAGAACCATGTATATCTTATACAGCTGACTGCACTTAATGATTTGTATTTTGTTGATAAAGATGATACACAGTCTTATCCTACTACAAGCTGTTTCCTATCCCTTTTTAATAGTCTGTAAACCAATAATATGATCTTTGATTCCATACAACTTAAGTTTTAATAAAATTAAAATAGAGTCTTTAAGTTCTAATAAATCATGGATTTTTGAACGTTTCGAAAGACAACTTAGCAAAGAGATGGGTTGGTAATTACTCGGCAAAGACGGTATCTCTTTTTTCCATTTCGCAAGGTAAACGTTTTCGTGTGATAATTTATCAAATATCATTGAAAGGGGAATAGAATTAATATGTGGACAAATTTTAAGCATTTTGTGGCTAATTTTGTTTACCAAACAGTTTTATTTGGATTTAATATATGTTGTATATCGACAATATCATCTTCGGTAATCATTAAATTTTTTATTTATTTCCTGTCCTTTTTTTATTCGAAAGTCGGGAGAGAAAAACCATGGCTATTTAAGGATGAAACAGAATAAAAGTTTTATTCAGCATTTCACATTTTTCATTTTCGTCAAAACAATTTCTTCAAATTATTATCATCAATATTTTATTTCGAATTTGGGGATGGTGTATGATCCTTTTTTGGGTTAATTGTCCAAAGTATGACAACATACGAAATCAACCTGATATACAGTAGGGTGCAGACATAACCTCTCGTCCAACTTAACTTGGGGAGCAGTCATGAGAACAGTCCTAAGTTAACTTGAAATTAACTTGGAGCAGTCATAGAATCCTGACTGCTCTGACCAGTCATAGAGCCCTGACTGTTCTGACCATGCAGTCATAGAGCCCTGACCGCTGTAACCTGTCATAGAATCCTGACTGCTCTGACCTGTCATAGAGCCCTGACTGTTCTGACCAGTCATAGAGCCCTGACCGCTCTAACCTGTCATAGAATCCTGACTGCTCTGATTAGTCGTATAGCTCTAAAACAATACAAGAACTGTGAATACTCAAATTTTAATACGTCCCACATTCCCTACCACGCGCACACGATTCACACAACGAACGCACAAATTTTTCACACTTTGAGTGCAATTTTCTTTAATTTTGCCGTAACTATATCAGAACTATTAGAAAACAGTCAATTTTATGTACTTGAAAATTGTAATACTGTAAATTTACCTCATTTTGTAAAATAAACGATTTGATAAATAAATAAACAAAACTGAATAAAAATCAGTCATGTAGTAAATATTAATATCCTGCATTTAACAGCCACAAACATCAAATATTAGAAGAGGTGCATATTTCATTTTCACGTTAAAATGATGCACCCACAATACTACAACTTGTTGTAATTTAACCTTAAATATATAAGAAAAAGCAGATTTTCTTCATTCGATATTATATCGATGGCCCAATACTCCAACTTTCTGTAATTTAACTTAAATATATAAGAAAAAGCAGATTTTCTTCATTCGATATTATATCGATGGCCCAATACTCCAACTTTCTGTAATTTATCTTAAATATATAAGAAAAAAGCAGATTTTCTTCATTCGATATTATATCGATGCCCGCAATACTTCAACTTGCTGCTTTTTAACCAGAAATATATAAGAAAAGGCAGAATTTCTTTATTCGATATTATATCGATGGCCACAATACTTCAACTTTCTTTTATTTAACCTTAAATATACAAGAAAAAGCAGATTTTCTTCATTCAATATTATATTGATGCCCGCAATACTTCAACTTGCTGTAATTTAACATGAAATATATAAGAAAAGGCAGATTTTCTCCATTCGATATTATATCGATGCCCGCAATATTTCAACCTGCTGCTTTTTAACCAGAAATATATAAGAAAAGGCAGATTTTCTTCATTCGATATTATATCGATGCCCGCAATACTTAAACTTTCTGTTATTTAACCTAAAATATAAAAGAAAAAGCAGATTTTCTTCATTCGATATTATATCGATGCCCGCAATACTTCAACTTGCTGTAATTTAACATGAAATATATTAGAAAAGGCAGAATTTCCTTATTTGATATTATATTGATGGCAGCAATACTTCAACTTTCTGTTATTTAACCTTAAATATATAAATAAAAGCAGATTTTCTTCATTCAATATTATATCGATGCCCGAAATACTTCAACTTGCTGCTTTTTAACCTAAAATATATAAGAAAAGGCAGATTTTTTTCATTCGATATTATATCGATGCCCGCGATACTTAAACTTTCTGTTATTTGACCTAACATATATAAGAAAAAGCAGATTTTCTTCATTCGATATTATATCAATGCCCACAAAACTTCAACTTGCTGTAATTTAACATGGAATATATAAGAAAAGGCAGATTTTCTTCATTCGATATTATATCGATGGCCGCAATACTTCAACTTTCTGTTATTTAACCTAAAATATATAAGAAAAAGCAGATTTTCTTCAATCGATGCCCGCAATACTTCAACTTCCTGTAGAAAAGACAGATTTTCTTCATTCGATATTATATCGATGCCCGCAATACTTCAACTTTCTGTAATTTAACCAAAATATATAACAAAATGCAAATTTTCTTCATTCGATATTATATCGATGCCTGCAATACTTCAACTTTCTGTTATTTAACCTAAAATATATAAGAAAAAAGAAGATTTTCTTCATTGGATATTATATCGATGCCCGCAATACTTCAACTTGCTGTTATTTAACATGAAATATATGAGAAAAGGCAGATTTTCTTCATTCGATATTATAACGATGCCCGCAATACTTCAACTTTCTGTAATTTAACCTAAAATAAATAAGAAAAGGCAGATTTTCTTCATGAATAGTATAGCCCAAAACATGTGATACTCTATATGTAAATATGTTAATATTTTTTAAAGTTGTAAAGTTGTGAATATCTATATTATCTTTCAAACAAGAGGCTCTCAAGAGCCTGTATCGCTCACCTGGGTCATGGCTGACACAATAAGTCAAAATAATCACAACGTTTAATGTTCTCATTTTCAAATTTGTTTATTAATGTTTAAGAGTCTCATTTTGAAGTTTGCTGATGTTTATCAATGTTTAAGGGTCTCATTTTGAAGTTGGCTGATGTTATATGATCCAAAATTAAACTATGTTCCCCAATGGCAGCTATTTTTGATGAGGCGTAGACCAACTGTCACCTTTCTTGAAGAAGACCATGTAAGGATCATTGTGCCTCACTTTGGTTCTAATTGGCATAGTATTTTCAGAGGAGATCTTTAAATGATTTCCCATGGGGTCCAAGGTTAAACAATGTTCCCCGCTGACTGCCATCTTGGATGCTATGCGGACATCCAGACACATTTTATGAAGGGGACCAAGTAAGGACCATTGTGACTAAGTATGATTCCAATTGGCCATGTACTTTCAGAGGAGAAGATCTTTGAATATGTTCCCCTATAGGGTCCAAAGTTAAAAACATGTTCCCTCCTGGCGGCACTCTAGGATATATGATGTGGACTTGCTTAACACATTTTTTAAAAGGGGCCACCTATGGACCATTGTGACTAAGTTTGGTTCCAATTAGCCCAGTATTTTAAGAGGAGATTTTTGCAATATTGTCCAATTTTGGACCAAGTTCCCGCTGGCGGCCATCTTGGATGACGTGCAGACTTGCCGGACAAAATTTTCAAAGGGGACAACCGATGGACTATTGTGACCAAGTTTGGTTCTAATTGGCGCAGTAGTTTCAGAGAAGATCTTTGAATGTTTTCCCATGGGGTCCAATGTTAAACTGTGTTCCCTGCTGGCGGCCATATTGGATATGATACAGACTTGCCAAACATTTTTTTTTAATGGGGCCACCTAAGGACCATTGTGCCCAAGTTTGGTTCCAATTGGACCGACAAGTGGTTTCAGAGATGTTTGAATGAAAAGTTTACAATAGACAGACCACTGACGGCAAGACGATCTCCATGGCATAGCCATGCAGCCAGCTACAAAGTTATATATGCATTGAAGCTTAGATGCCACTTCAGTATTAACTGTGAGAGATACTTGCATTTATGGGCAAGCAAACAGAACTAAAGAGAACAATATAAAATTATATACAATTATTATCAAATTGTGAAATAAGTATAGTTTATGAAAGTATATTTGCCAAAAAATGTAAAAAACTGTACAAAAACACTTTTTTGCTCATGATTATGTAGCAAATAAGTATTTCTAATAAAGTGATAGCAGGGAATTTCTCTAAAACTCAAGAGAGAAAAGTAAACCAAAGAAGTTTTGAAAGCAGAATTTAAAGGGAAATAACCCATAACCATATGGCATTGAAAAAAAAAAATTTTGGTGAAAAAAGTCAATAACTACAACACAGGCAGTTGGATTTTCTTCAAAATTTCAGAGTATGTAGATTTTGATATGCTGAACATTTTTCAAATTTACACTTCACCTTTATCTGTTACAGTTTTTGAAATAAAAAATTAAAAATGCATAAATTTTGAAAATTTTACGGAAAAAGAGCTATAACTCTGAGACGGTTTTTCCGATTTTCTTCAAAATTGCAGGGCAGATAGATCTCGTCATTTTGAACAATTCTACTCCTGTCAGATTTTTGATATCTGCAACGGTTTTGAAGTTATTTGCCAAAAACAGCATTTTACCCCTATGTTCTATTTTTAGTAACAGCGGCCATGTTGTTCAGTCCTCGGACTAACCGAACATATTTTTAAAACTACATACCCTGGTGATGACTCAGGCCAAGTTTGGATTAAATTGGCCCAGTGGTTTCAGAGGATAAGATTTTTGAAAAAAGGTTTACGACGGACGAACGGACGATGGACGACGGACGCCAAGTGATGGCAAAAGCTCACCCTGGCATAGCCAGGTGAGCTAAAAACAGAAATACGGGGACGACCAGTTGATTTTCAGTGGTGGAAATTGGGCAATTTGTAAATAGATAATTTAATCTTGGTCCCAGCTGGGACTTATATTAGTCCCAGGTCCCAGAGAAAGCAAATAAATATTTTAATCCTACTTGTCGTGGAAATAAATAATTTATTTTCTCGAAATTTTCATGCAAATAAATATTTTTTCTAGGCAAAGAAAACGGGCAAATATATCTTTAAAATGTGGTCCTTTGAATGAAAGTAGTAAACGCACGTTACACGATACGAGAACGTTACACGATACAGGCACACGCTTTACAAGCTTTACACGACGAGTGCACACGATGAGCGCTAATTTGGGAATATTGAACGTTTCCATTGCTGTAATATTAAAGCAGTCAGGGCTCTATGATCAGAACAGGTCAGAGCAGTCAGGGCTCTAGAACAGTTCTAAAGTTAACTTAGAGTAGCTTTTATGACTGCTCTATGACTGGTCTAAGTTAACTTGAAAACGGTCCCAAGTAAACTTAGAAGAGCTTTTATGACTGGTTCAAGTTAAATTTGTCGAGAGGTTATGTCTGCACCCTACTGTAGTTTATCTTTCCGATACAAAAAATGTTAAAGATAAATTTATACAACTAATGTCATCTCCGAATCATTTGCAGTATTTTGTTGCTCCATTTATTAAAAAGTTGACTCTATAGCTGCATGGTTCATGATGCTCCATTTATTAAAAAGTTGACTCTATAGCTGCATGGTTCATGATGCTCCATTTATTAAAAAGTTGACTCTATAGCTGCATGATTCATGATTTATTTGTTATGTTTGAAATGTCTTGTTTCTTTATTTATTTTGTATTTTAATTATGTATTGTCCAGGGAAGTACAATTGTGTTTTCAATTAACATAGTTTAAATGGTTAATCAACATCTTCCACTACATTTTAGGTTTGGAAGCATTTTCTTAAATGTATTTGTCTGTATTAGTTTCAGTCTTCTCTGGCTTTCTTTTTTTTAACTATTGACGGTGTTTCTTGGTATTTATATATTTCTGGGCGCATTTTCTAAAATGTATTTTCTGTATTAGTTTCAGTCTTCGTTAGCTTTCTTTTTTAAATTATTGACCATATTTCTTGGTACTTTTTTATTTCGAAATATGCTCTTCACATTTAGTTTTTAATGTTTGTTTCCGAAATCTGTCCGTAGTTGATCAATAAACCATGGTTTGTCACGAGCACTTCCGGTTTTATATTTTGTTGGTTGTGATTTCGAGCTATATCAAAAAAATATTTTCAAATTTATTACACATGGCATCAACATTATTTACATTGTAAATTTTTCCGTCCTAATCAATATCATTCATTTGAAAAAAAATGTTTTCTGATCAATCAGATCATATACCCATACTTCTCTTTCAAAAGTAGTCCGTTTTCCCCATACATTAAGGTTGCTTATATCTCTGGGTACTTCCATAACATCAGAACATTAATTTTGTTAAAGATTCACTAAGTATTTAAGGGTCTAGAAGGGTTTGACTTTCGTGAAATACTCTTTGTATGTTTCTTAATGACATTTTCCAGATTATACAAGTTAAATAAATCATAAAGTTATTATTTCAAGAACACAGAGCGATCGAATTCAGATCGCCTGCAAAGTTTGGTTGCATAGGCTCAACAGTTTCAGGGAAGATATGTGAATGTATTTCTCTATAGGTTTCAGTGTTAAAATTATGATCTTCGCTGTCTGCTATCTCGATGACCCGAAAATCACCTTATATACAGAGAAATATGTAAGAAATATTTTTGCAAAATTTGATTCTAATTGGCCAAATAGATTCAGAACTTTAATTGTATGAAAAATTTATAACGGACAGACGTTGAATAGAAAATGATAGCAAAAGCTCACCTTGCTACAGCCATGTTAGATACAAACAAATTCCTGACCAATTAATGTATTTAATGAATAACGTTAAAAATTTGATTTTAATAGCGGGATGTCAACCTCTAATCTAATGACATTTATATACTTTTCTAATGTTTGTCTTGAAGTATGTTTCTGAGCAATTAATTAAATTCAAGTCCTTCCAAAGAAGGCCTAGTTATTATAATAAATGACCAACCAGTTTTGTACATAATGTCATTGACATCCTTTATAATCCCATGGCCATTATATCTGCCCGCGAGCCGTCAGCATGATATATGAATGAAGATTGATGAAGAATGAAATATAAAAATGACATGATGTTTTTATCATATACTTCCACTTAAAAGAATCTTTTAACTAAAAAAAATCATTCTTATGAGGCTATTTTGAAAACTCAGATTACTGCAAGTTCGGTATTTTGTTTTTTAACAATTTATCGTTTTAATTGGTGGTGATACTTGCCTGTGAAAGGTTCCGAGTAGTGACGGAAAAGCATTAATTATTTGTGTAATCGTTATGTACTTTTGAAACTACCAACTGAAATCAGCAGTTCCGTTGAATCAAAAGTTAAAAGATACAGTTTAGTTTTATTTAAAGAAAATATCATTACATGCATATACAAACTCAAGATACAACAATAAAAAAGTTAAATATAATAATTACATACCTTTTATTTGTTTTATAATAGGACAAGTAATCAATGCATCAGTATTTAAGCATTTGTAATCTGAAAAATACAGTAGAGGTGAAAAATCTTAAGTAACCTTCAAACATTGTTTATCGCAACTTCTTTATCTTCTAAATTTTAAGTCTTGCAACTGTAATATTGTGTGCTGGTTAGAGAACTGACATGCAATGACTGGTTTAGAATTTAAATGACCATCTAGAATTTCAAGATCATATAGTTACAACTTAAATATTTTCTTCTTCTCCAATTATCGATAATACTAAAATGACTGAAAATGAACTTCAAAATAATTTTGTATTATATACGCTAATCAAAAACGACTTCCAAGTAATAGGGTCTGTATGTCGTGTTCAATTTCGGAACTACCTTGTAAATTAATTGTTCTCGTTTCGTTTTCTTCAAAACCATCTGACCTTTCAAACAACAAATTTAACGTCAATGTCTCCAAACGTTATGTTTCAGAGGTAAAATTCAGATGCAGTTTTTTAGCTAAAAAGAAAAAAAAAATACTTGAGAACATCGGGGATTTACACAAAAAGTCATGAGAATTGCATTAGATTGTAGAAGCTCGATTGATTAAATTAATCACTTGGAACAAGTAAGCTCACGCCAGTATGATCACGACATCAACGGTATAGGGTCAGTAAATCATGTCATGCGACATCGACGATTATCGCAAAAATTGTAGTTCGAGGGAGAAAGGGAGAAAGAGGTTGTAGTACATTTTAAAGCAATGAAATATGTCATATATTGGAATTTTTAATTAAACAAAAAGGATCTTCCATTCGGCCATATAGGGTCTACCAGTTATTTGCCACCTATAATCTGTTTCATCATTTTTTGTTGTTGTTTGTCTTATTTTTGTTTATTGTTTTATTTTTTTTATGTTTTTGTTTCTTTTTGTTTTTGTTTGTTTGTTTGTTTGTTTTTTGCTGTTGTTTTTGTTTTTGTTTGTTTTGTTTTTGTTTATTGTTTTTTTTCGGGGGGGGGGGGTGCTTTGTTTGTTTATTTGTTTTTTTCTTTTAATTGCAATTTTCATAACCTACGATTTTCTTGGTTTTTTATCGGCTGGCTGTTTTATTAGGTTTGTCCATACTTTACTCGCACAAGAAAGTTTAAGTTTTGAGACTAAGGGTTTAGTTTAAAAGAGGATGTTATATTTTATTACTTTTTCGGGTATACTTATTAAGATTATAAGAATCTAATAATTTTTTCCGATATTTTTTTGTTGATTGCAAATTATCGAAATTTTCTTATAGAGAATAGGGGTTGTACCCGATTTCATTTTGCAAAAACAAATCATATAGATGTACATGTAATTGTTCATGAACTTCCACCTGAATTAAAGAAAAATAATGTTCTACCCAAGGTGATTTTCGATTTTTTAATTAAGTTGACCTGGAGTAGGGGATTACTCATATTGATTTGTTGTGATTAGCTTAAATAAAACAGAAGATTTTGAATTTTTTGCAGAAATAGGAATAATATATCCATCTTATAATGAAACTACATTTTATAACATGCTAGAAAATGCCTGCGTTAAAATATCAAGGTTTAGAACGGTACATTAAAATATTAAATAATATTAAAGAAAGTCCGTTCTTTGGTGCCGGGGGTAATTCTTTCTGCTTGATGTTCAGAATTTGGGAATGATTAAGACTTAGAATACTTAAAAAAACGGTACGGTGATTTTTAAACTTTTGATATCGGTCATAAGAGGAGGAACTTTAATACCCATTTTTTTTCCTGGTGAAAAAATTATATTATATTCTTTTCATCTATAACAAAATTAAATAAAATTGTGTTTTGTAATATGTTTTGACAATGTTATAGTCTTTGTAGAAATCAACACTTAATGCGTGCCTGAAGACCATTTTTTCTTTATATGCTTCTATATAAAAATTTAGCAAATTAAGGCTTATTCATGCCGGTACAACAGTATATGCCTTATAGTGATTTCTAAACAGAATTTGAGACTCCTAAATTTAGGGTATTTCTGTGAACTATCAATAAAAATTCTACGATGAAATTGTTCATAAGTTGTTCTTGTTGTGCATTATTACAAATTTATTTTATACTGCAAATTGAAAGAATAAGTAAAAAAATTTGGGTTGACCTCGAAACTACTACAGTGATTTAAGTGTAATAGATTTATGATAAAAATATTTTTCAAACACTGTGACATGCAATTGCTCATTTCAAATTTGAACATGATTTCATAAGAGATTTCGATCTTTTTTCTACGACAGACACATTTAATCCACATACCTGGTGTGAGTATTGTGTTTTCAGGACACTGTCTTTTATAACAAGAGCAATCTTCTAAAGTAGGTCTACAAAAACATTGATTTCTTGGCTTGTTCACATAATCATACCCTTGGGTATAATCACAGCGACATGTCGTATCCTTATCTGTATGGCTACTGTCGTATACAACTTGTCCTTCGTCAGAACAAATCGATTTACTATACATACATTTACTGTAATATTGATTTGATTTATAACCAATTGGTTGATATCTGTCAGTAGGACAAGATGTGGCGTCCAATCTCCCTCTATACAACACATAACTACCTAGATCAAATGCATGATACAAATAATTATAATAGTATCAGGATGCTGATACGTAAGTCTCCCGAGCCAACTCCGAAATTACACTTAAACAAAACAAACCATTTTAACATGCCTAACAAGATTCCCCTTAAACTTTAATGGAATCTGAGCATTAAAACTTGTATCGCCTGTTTGCTGCTTCCATGGCAATGGTCGTGATTTTGATTGTTTTAAACTAAAACAAATTCCTCGTATGATGTGTAGCTTTCTGTAAGTTTTCCGGTTATTTGCTGTTTCCATGACAACGGTAGCCATTTTCATTTTTTAAACTGAAAACAATTTTCCTGTATGCTATGTGCAACCTCTCAATAAGTTCTCATACAAATATGAGCTCTTTTCGAAATGCCCATATGCAGAATCCAAATTAACAGCAACTTCGGTATAATGTCATTATTTTCCCGTCTTTTTAACCCTCTCCGTGACAACAGTGCCATTGTTATGAAATTCTTGGACCTTCTTGCACAGCAAGACTTTACTATCAATGATTTTGTGAAGTTTCTCCTCCAAATTATGCAATTTTTTTTAGAATTTTTTATTTCCATGGCAATCATACAATTTGGAAATTCCTTAACCTTCTTGCAAAAGAAGACATTCATGATATTTGTATCTAATTAACAATGAAAAGATGTGGAGTAAATGCACAAAGTGTCTACAAATACATGATTAAACCAAGCGACGGAACAACGCTTTTATTGTTGTTCTTCATTTTGAAGACACTACGATGAATTCAACAATGAAATATGTTCATATCTCATAGGAAGTTAAAAACGGCCCCTAACACCGGTTTGAGTTGAATTCATTGCTAAATGTCGAGAAAGCTACATCTTTGTATCCATTTCCCCGTGTATGAGAGGTTGTCAACAAACATAAAATTAACGTCTTCTTGTGAATACCAGCAATTTTTAATTATTTATATTTATTTATTTATTATTATTTTTTTGGCATAAATTCTTTTCTTCAGTCTTAGTGAACATTTGCACAAATATGATTAAATCCTTAAAGGCATTTCCTGAGATACGGAATTCTATTTTTTAATGTAAAGTTTCAGTCATCTTTGAAATGGCAGCTGCCATTTAGAAAATTACTAATCTTGAATTCACATCTTTGGAAAGAGTCTCATCTTCCTGTGAAATTTGGTTTAGATTGGATGACTAGTCTTCAAAAAAAATGTCTTACAAAGTTGAGGCGGAAAACGGAAGATAAAGGATAATGAAAACTACATTTGCAAATGCAAGCACCCAGACAACTATTCCGATGATATAATCTCATTCGCAGCCTCAAACTCTACCTAGAAATCAATTTTCCTCGATATCCGACTAAGTTGAATTTTTTACGTAATTCGGTGGCCATCTTAATAATGGCAGCCAGTTTGAATTTTTTCCACCTGATTTCCTTCCTCTCATCTCACTGAACCTTTAAACAAAACATGAACAAGTCCTGCAAAGCAGTTGCTGAGATATTGAATCATCAATTTTTGAACGTAAAATGGCGGCAATCTTAGAAATAGCGGCCTTTTTGAAAATTTTTAGCACAGAGCATAATTTTTCAGATAGTGGTCCAACTTTGTGCAAAGTTTCAAATAATTTCATTCAGCCATTTCAAAATAATCACTCGGACAAGAATTGCTGAAAGAATAAGAAAATGTATAATAATCAGAAGAAACGTGGAATTACAAGATGTCATCCCGACTACGGGACATGAAGTCCCCCATAAGAACTCCTATATTGAATTTTTTGGCATCATTAGACGCCATTGAAAAAAAAAATTAACAGGGTTCCCCTTATAACTTTCGTCATTCATAAAGTGGATATAAAAACACATGCAGCAGAAAAACATAGGTTCTAGGCTTGGTTTCCATGGCAATCAAATGATCCCTCATCCATTACAACAAATTTAATACCCGGTTCCAAAATAGTGGAGCAGGGGTTCCACTTATTACCTAAATGATATATTTTTCTGTTATGAAAATACAAATGTCAACAGTAAAACGTTTTTCTCTAAACTTCAGTATTTTGCTATCATTTTCATGACAACGTTAATTTTGAAATTTCAAATTCTGTAGAACTCTTACATTATGCACAACCTTACCATTAAGTCTGAAGGAGTTAGTGATAGTATTTTTTCATCTGCAGTGAAAAGATTCAAAGTGTCACTTTAACATAGAGTTATTTAAGGAGGACCCCCACTTTTGATCCCCAATAAATACCCTTAACGGACCCCTTTGAAAGTTTTGAATTATTGCATTTCTAGATATATGGGGTAAGTATGCTACAAAGTTTGAAATCTCTAATGGTGCTTGAGATCTACTTCGGACAAGTTTATTGCAACGAGAATAAAAAAGTTGGAAAAATAACAGAGCGAAACACAAAGGTTTTCTGAACCAAATCCGATATCACATTTCTGAGTATAACAAAACCCCAGCTAAAAAAATTTGGGTAGGGGTTTCCCATAAAATTGTTTTATGCATATCGCTTAAATCAAAGCATACCTTACAGCATAAAAACGTTTTTTTTTCAAATTATAAGTTTCTGGTACTGTTTCCATGGCAGCCACAGCTTTTATGAAATTCTTAACACAATTGAAGTTGATGTTTATGTTTCACAACCATTTAAAAAAGTTTCAATGGTCTGGTGAAAATAGTGTTTGAGATATTGTGGAAAACGTTAAAAATGTCATTTTCGCATAGGATTGCTAAGGAATAACCAACTCCTCTGGTTCAGACAAGTTCATCCGAACAAGAAGAAAGACAGAATTATAAGTTTTAACTTTTGGAGCTGAAAAGGGTGTTCAAATAAAATTTTTAAGCAGGCCTTAATATTATGGCCCTCGTATGGTAAGGGTTGTGTATTGAAAATGACCTGAACAATTCAAAGTGCTTCAATTCCCTCAATTTTGTGCCCATTTCTATGAGAAAATGATGTAAAAAGTGGGGAAAATATTTAAACCTGGAAAACACGGCTTTTATGTCCTCTAATTTACCCTTACCATGATGTGTTGTTTTATGTTAAATCAGCGGTTTTCGTTTATTTGCAAATTTATGCAAATATCGCAAATGTAGTATCTGATATAGAAGATGTCATTGATTACTATGGAGCTAGTGTAGTTGATCACTGGGTGGGATTGAATTTTTCCCTTTTTTAGGTGATCACTATGTGTTTTTTTCTTTTTTGTATCATGCACAATTATACACATGGGGTTAACTTTCCATAAAATTTCAAAGAAATAGGTGTAATGGTCTTTGTCTAGCCCAAAATATTAGAACCACAACAAAAAGTGCCATTTTCGCTTTTATGCATGTTCACCGGGCCGAAAAATGACACGACGTTGACGTAACAAAACTCTGAAGTATTTTGTGGATAATGTTGCACCTCGCGTGTCATTCCTACTAGACGAGGTTGATTATTTTGGCAGAAACGTGTTCTTGGTGAAGGGTAATATCACTCTTGGAACTTAAAATCTGCATTTTTTGCGATTTTGCACTTTGAAACCGGAGGTGGTGATGAAGAATGCGCATGCTGGACAAACAAAATTATCCCAAGATAGATATGTCATCGCATTACCATTTTAAAACTGATTTGGAGTTTCAGGGTAAGTGATGCATTCTGGTTGCCCAAAAATGGAGCCAACCCTGTCAAAAAAATGTGCGAAATTTTTACACTTTCCAACTCTCAGCGTGCAATTTTATGCCTGAAGCAAACAGAACTTGCAAAATTGTCATGACTTAGTACATAATACTAGGGAAAATCATTTCAATTTTACGAGCACAAAAAAACGTGTCTCTATAGGCTTTGGGGCTGTAAGGGGTGTTCAAATGAAATGTATCGACAGGCCGTAATATTTCGGCTGTCGTATAGTAAGGGTTCACAAGAAACGCAACAAGAACAATAAGTATCCCAACTTCGTTTGGGAGACTTAATACTAACAAAAACAATAAGTCTCCCAACTTTGTTTTGGTGACTTAATCGGATAAGAATCGAAGTAAAAACAACAAGTCTCCTCACATTTCGTTTTGGAGACTTAATGCGGGATTTATTCTCAAAATGGTCAGTATTCTGTTTATATATTACTGTTGAAAACATTGCACTAATTTTTTAATTGAAGGTTCAAATTTTGTGTTGAAAAATCATCTCAGATATGCGAGTTCTACAAGTATCTTTATCCCATATGCCAGATCAATCCACGAAAAAACGTTTACTACCAACCACAAAAATACTCCTACAGAAATATAAGGAAGAAAGCTGGGGAGTTATATTCCAGTGCATCAGTGGTCGCAGAAAACTAAAATAATTTTACGGTTTCGAACTTTGTGATTAACCTGTTGACATGTCAGTAGATTTATACTTGATAAGAATAGAAAATATGTGATTTGGCATAATTGACCATTTTCATGAACGATTTTATCCTCTTTATATTGTGTACATAATGAAACCTTAAGTTTAATAAACTTCATAATTTTGGTCATCAAATGACATGTTATCATCTTTACTTAATATTGCGTTTTGCGCTTTATATATATCTATCCACTTTCATATGTTAATTGCATTGAGCATAATTCATTAAATGCCATTTAGTTTTCGAAAAAAAGGAATAACCCTGCCAAAAATTCATTATCAAAAATTGTAAAAGCAAAGTTGAACTACCCTATGGTTATTAAATAGAGATAAACTGATTTTTGTTCGGACCAATGGCTAATTTGATGTTGAAATCGGAAAAAAAAATTTCTTATCTCTTTTATTTTGGTGTAATTGTGGTATTAAAATGTAACGAAATTAAAGAAATGTTGCGACAGTTTTTTTTTTTTTTTTTCGAATGCTTTTCATAAAAAATGATTAAAAACTTCCTTTTAAGTGTTTTAAAGCTGACCTGAAAACTGCGCCAAAATTTAATTCAGTTTTACAGTGTGGTCGGAAAATATCGATTAATGAAAATTGTCACTTTCGTATAAAAATGGACAGAAATGTCATCTCAGCCGCAAACGAATTTCAAAATACCAATTCTCAAATGTTAATCTGTACAATGTACCTGTATGAATAAAGGAATATATCAAGTCAATTTTATACAACAAGAAATGTCAGATCTGAAGTACAAAATATGCAATTTTCTTGTGAAAAAAAAACAAGCTACTTTGGGTCTGTAGACAGGTTAACTCAAACAGTAGTGTGAAAAAGACTACTGTAACGAACCCAATGACGAACAATGCTATAGTACCATTAAAACTCAACTCTTGAGTATACCTATTTCTTTATAAAAAGCCATTCAAAATTGTATTGAAACATAATTACCTCCCTTACATGAATTAAAGACGTATCCCAATATATAGAATATATATAAACCTGTTTCCAACTTGTGTGTGTGTGTTAATCTAGAAAAAGAATATTTTTCAGTGTCTGATAGCGCCACTTTCCAGAAGAAAACGTACATTTCAGAGATATTTTTTCCTCGTTAAACATGTAAAAACACCCATTTGATTTGCATCCTTTAGTAAAGCTTGTGTACTTTTATGGAACTTTTTTTCTCGTATCTCAATAATTTCATAACACAGTAATTTTTAAATATCTTGAAATTCTAAATATAGAATTTACTTTTAAAAGTTCAGTTCATGTTGGAAAATGATTGGTCCTTACCTTATGGCCAAGTGTATATATCAGTTAAGATAAGTATTTCATTTTAGAATATAGTATCTATATTAGAGTCATTCAAAAACAACGACAGTAGAATACCGAAGGAACAAAACACAAGATTACATAAATCAAAGTCCAGAGACAAGGCAAAAGCAAGAACACCAGAAGACTGAAGACCAAAGACAACACATGCTCACAAAACACACGAACATTACATATACAACACAAAAAACTAAAGCACTAACAGTGTGAACTCTCAAAAAACAGAGTGACATCAGGTGCTCCGAAAGGGTAAGCATGTCCTGCTCTGTATACAGCAACCGTCAGACGGTTAGTGAGGCATATGTTTCGATAACTCCAAATGAGTTAAGACCTCCCATCTAAACTGTGTAGTAGTTATGACCTCGAAGGTGTAAGCAGTCGACCTAATGTAGTAGTTTCCACTGGACTACTGCGTCTGAATACTGTTTTTTTTTTTTTTTTTTTTTCTTAGGGACCCCCTTGCCACTATGTTGTTCGGATTTTTCCTGCTTATTACAGACACCCCACCCAGTATACCTGATTTACCCGGAGATAAACCTTGTTATCTTACGCTTAGGTTATTTTGGCATACCTACATATACCACAATAAATGATAAGTTTCAATGGCCATTTACCACTAAGTGTATAAACCAAAGATTTTTCAGTTAAATTATCTCACTTGAAGAGTGCCTTCAAACAAAAAGTGAAATTTAAAGTGTCAATAAGTTTTGATGAGATGAACATTGATCATTGAGATATTTTTATTCAAATCAATCAAATGACTTTTTTTTAATCTCGGATCTTACATCTTTGAAACGCTTTCAATCAAAATAAGACTATTACCTGCTGGAAACATATCCGCTTTAAAACAATCTTGTTGGTACTTTTTTGAAATTCCATTATACACGCAATGATATTTAGACAAATTACCACATGTCTCTGTAGCAACTAAAATTGACAGCGCTGGAGGAGGACAGCTTATATCCGGCAAGGTAAACGCGCTCTGAAAAAAAATTATTTGTTCTTTGAATGTATTTGTTACCTGTCATCATAGATTACAAGTTAAAAAAGAAAATAAGATAAAAAACAAAACATGCATATATTGAATGGTTGTTGAACAAGAAAATTATGGGATAAACTCATTTACACTGTAGTTAGGCAATCGGTTTTGAATCTAACTGATCTAAAGTGGTAGATATACAAAGTATAAAAAATTCACCTAAAAATGTGAATTGCAATTCTAACAAAATTATGTGGACATTTCTAACAGGGTTAAATAATAAAATAAATGACTGAGTACAGTGGATCATTGCATCAATTTTATTTCACGGTCCAGTAACCAGGTTAAGTTTTTTTGCAAAAGTCTGTTTCTTAATAACTACAAGTGATAAGTCAATGATATTTGGGTTATAGCTTGGTATTTGCCTATCGTAAGACGGCTTTGACATTTACCTTAACGTCATGGTCAAATGCCAATGTTAACTTTTTCTTTTGCGTAAGTCTATTTCTCAATAACTACCGGTGGAAGTAAATGATACTTGGTATATAGCTTGGTCTTTTTTTAGTAAATGACAATCTTGACATGTGGCTTTAGACCTTGACCTCAATTTTACGGTCTAGTGCCCAGGTTATTATTTATTTTATATTAAAACAAGTGATAAATGATATTTGGTATACATCTTGGTCATTGTTAGGACATGTCGGTCTGCAATATCACTTTTGACAGAGCACAGGTTTAGTTATTTTGCTTAATTTTATTCCTCAATAACTACAAGTGATAACTCCATGGAATTGGGTATATAATAGCTTCGTGATGGTAAGTTAACGAGAGTCTGTCATATCAATTTTGACCATGACTTCAACTTTAAAGTCCAGTGCAAAGGTAAAGTTGTTTTTGTATTGCGTTTGTTGTTGTTGTTGTTTGTTTGCTTGTTTGTTTTTTTTTTGTTTTTTTGTTTTTTTGTTTTTTTGTTTTTTTTTTTGTTTTTCTTACCTAGGTCTGTATCTCACCAATTATTATTTATAATGCAATGATATTTGGTATATAGCTTGGACTTCGTATGTACATGTCAGTCCACCATATTGCTTTTGACTTAGAACCCTAATTTCACGGTCCAGTGCCCATGTTAAGTTTTTGTGATTAGATCTGATTTTCAATAACTGAAATTGGTTAGTCAATGATGTTTAGTAAATAACTTGCTCTCAATTAGTACATGACAGTCTTTCTTTGTCTTTTGATCTGGACCTCAATTCAATTGTCTAGTGAACATGGTTCTCTGATTGGACCAGTTCAGTTTCTCAATCACTGTATGTGGATTGGCAGTAATATTTGGTATATATATTAGTCTTGGTTAGTACATGACATTATACTATATGACTTTTGACTTTGACCTGAAATTGTAGTGGTCTAGTAAACATTGTCAAGCTTTTCATATTAGATCTGATTCTGAATAACTCTAGGTGGTAGGGCAAAAATCATGATAATATGTGTTATGTAGGTTGCTCTTAAGTAGTGTCATATGACCTAAAAATGTATTGCTTGGTCTAGTGCGCATTTTATTTTTACTTATTAGGTCATTTTCTTTATAATTATTAGTGACAGGTCAATGACTAACATGTCCACACTTGTTCTATAACGTACAATATAAACAGTAAAGGACCATCAATATTACATTGTATCATTTCTGAATATGATAATGTAATGCAATTAATGTTATATAGGATATCTAAAAATCGTAATGTTACAAAAAAGAATATCTAAGGATCATCATTACAGCAGTTTAAAATTCATAGATTTCATTAATGCATTTTTCATCAAGCCATTTTTTAAGCTATATCTGTTCCTACGCCGGCGGCCATCTTGGTTAAGGTACCAACATAATAATCCCAATCTTTGAAGGGCACCACCAAAGGAATAATATGATCAAATTTTGTTAAGGTTGTGCAAGTCGTTGCAGAGGAGATCGTTGAATGCATTTTCCATAGGTCCCTTAGTTAAGTAATGTTCCCCACTTGCAGCCATCTTGGATAAGATATTAACAATAACTATCACAAAATTTCAAGATGACCTCCTAACATTTCGAAGCAGACCGCCTAAGGACTTGTATGATGCAATTTGGTTTTAATTATTCAAGCAATTCCAGAGGAAAACTTTTAATATATTTCAAATAGAGTCCCATTTGTTAAACTATGTTCCAAGCTGGTGGGCATCTTCCATGAGGTAATAACAGAAAAAAATCACAAGCTATGAAGGAGCATATCTGTGACGCCTTTAATTATCAAATTGGTTGAAGTTGTTTAGACGATTCCAGGGAAGAAGATCTTTTACCATATTTCACATTGAGTATTATGTTAAACTATGTTAACGCTGGTGGCTATTTTGAATAAGATAGGAACCAAAAAAATCACAATCATTGAAGGAAACCAACTCAGGACTATAACACTTCATGATCAAATTCCGTTGAAATTGTTCAAGCGGTTCCAGAGCAGAAGATCTCTGAATGTATTTCCTATTGTGTCCAATGTTAAACCAAGTTCCCGGTGGCGGCCATCTTGGATGAAATACAAACCTGCAAGACATATGTAGAAATTGTAGTCCGTGATAAACTGAACATTTTTTTTCAATTCAAATAAGTAAATACCGAAGTTACTGTGAATTTAATTTCTGCATATGCGCATTTCGACAATTGATGTCTCTTCGGTGCAGATAAAATCTAAACGTTTGGAAGACCATAAAATCAAAGATATTTGAAAACTGAAAGAGAACAAATAACCAATATGATCTAAATATGAAACCAAAACCAGCCAAGGACAGAGCTTTGCATGAGGGAGACACTCCTTAGTTTTAAACAAAATTTACAAAATTGTTTGATATTGCAAGGTTTCAAATAGAATCAAAATTAATCTATTTTCAAATAGTTTGGTAACTACAAGTAAAAGATATAAAAATCGTGAAATTTAAAAATATGAGGAATAAGTCCTATACACATCATCAGATTTACTTCAAGGTTATAAGATACGTAGATCTCACCAAGCCGGTCATTTCTGTAATTTTCACTGCATCTCTATCTTCTATCATTTACAATTTATTTCACAAAAAGTAACAAACAAATCTAATATTTTTCGGAAAGGGGTAATAAGTCAAAAACAAGTTTTCGTATCTTCTTCAAAATTGCGGGAAAAGAGATCTCATCATGATAAATATTTGAAAATAGTTACGGTAACTGGTACAGGGTACATGAAGCGGTTAATATATAATAAAGTAAAGAAATGACTATGTATTCTGTCGTGCAACATCAGTTTTGTTTACAAAAATGATTATTACTCACTTAAGCACATGATTTCTTTGAATGTCGTTTTACATGTTTTACTGAAGACAACTTATGTCTCATCAGTGCAGATAAATCAAAAAATTTGGAAGTCCATTAACCGAAAAATATGTTAAAGCTGATGGAGAACAAATAACAAAAAGAGGTCTAAATAGAAAAAAAAACAAATTCAGCAAAGGACAGAGCTATGTATGAGGGAGATACTCCTTAGTTTTTAACATAAATTTGCAAAATGTAGATATTGTAAGTTTCAAAACAATCGGTTTTCGGGTCAGCACCGAAGTACTGACTACTGAGTTGGTGAATACCCTCGGGGACTAACAGTCCACCAGCATCGGTATCGAATGGTGGCGTTTCTTACAAGGTAATTCTTGAAAAACTGGTCTGTAAATGAAGTATGTTAAAAGATCTATCTGTGAAAATAATCTTGTCTGGTTATATGCATTTAAACGCAGTCTGTCCACTGGATATTTTTATCGCGAGAGTGAATTACTTGAGAAATTCGAGTATCACCTCATCTTTTAATCAAGTTTAATGACTTTTCAAGTAAATATATGGGAATTTAACTACGATTCATGAAATGGTTTATTCGTCAATTTCCCTTGTAATCTTGACATTTTGTTGATTGTTTACTTCCATCGACATGATCGTATTTTAATCGGAAAAGGTTATAAAAACAGAGTAATTTTTCTAGTCGGGAGATAACCTGATACAATGTTTTTATCTTTGTTAGTATATAATTCTGCATCATGATCATCATCATCTCATATGTACACTTATATCAGCATTGATTAATCATATCAGTTATATATATAGGGAATAATACATGGCAAAATCTGTATCAGATGCCGTATCAACCCGAGAATCCAATATCACCCAGAGGGCCGAAGAAATAACATTGTATGACAATTCAATTAGTGTTTGCTTACTAAAATACTGTTTTTACAAATCAAATATACGGTCTATGAATAAAAGTATTCGGAAAATACATATTTGTTTGAAATTTAAACTGTTGAAGTCATTTTTGATGAATTTATATGGAAAGATGCAAAAATGACATCCGTTTTCGATGCTTTTTAATCGAATATTATATTCTTTTGATATAATCTTAAAATGGAAAATTAACGATATCACTTTTGGTCACTTTTTCACTCTTTATTTATTTACATCTCATGAAAATAAAGATAATGTTCACAAAGGCCGAATAGAATGGAATAAAAAAGATAACAGGAAACACCTACAATGGCCGAAAAACATAGCCACATGCCAGAAAGTAAATAGGAACTGCACAAGAAAAAAAACCACAATAAAAATACAAAAGACAAACATAAACAACGATAGGAACTCGGGACAGCCGGACTTGGTACCGGCACTAGCAAAAGCCAGCGGTAGGGTTAAACCGGTTTATGGGTACCCAAACCTCCCCTTTCTCTGTCCCGTTTCCCTATCGTAGAATAAACATACGAATAAAACCCATACAGGTAGACTACTAACTCCATGACCACAATCTAGAAAAGAAAAATGGGGGGACAAAACGTAACTTTGAAAGATGGGTCAAAGAGTGCTCGCCGCTAAACTGCCGGCTAGCTCAAGGAGCCTAGTCCGCTGGTAAAACATAAATGAATAAAGAAAAACTTTCTGAATCTTTTAAAATATACTTCATTGAAAAAAATTGACATGCAATAATTTTTCAAAAAGCTGCTGCTAAGTACCCTTAAATTATCTATTCCGAATACTTTTGATCCAAGACTATACCTTCGTTATAAGAAATTATGATTTTAAAAGTTTTTTGGTATATTTTCTCTGTCTGCGCATTAAAATCTTATAATCGTTTGTTTGCTTTCAAAATGAAAGAACAATAAAATTGCTTTATTATTTTTCATTAATTGTGGAATTGTTGTATGATTCTTTTACTGCAACTTGTCAGTTGTAATTTTTGGTTTGATATAATTTTTCCACACATCAATATTTTAACAAGAATATGTCCAATGAACTCTATCCCTTTTAAATTTCAAATTTATTAACTTTACAGATGCCGCTGTCGTCTGCATCTAATTGAAGCTATGAGAGTTCATTGTCTTCAAAGTTAGCTTAGGAAGTAATGGAGATTTATTTACTGTATTCATTCCTGTAAGAGGAAAAATGAGATTGTTCTGATTCTAACGTTCAAGCTAATTTGCAAGTGTCAAAGCGAGGTATTTTTTGTAATGTGCAAAGAAAACACCAGTATGATTACATTTTTCTGGTGACATCATTTCTATAGTTTGTTTCAAGATTTCTCGAATTTTTTATCCGTTAGAACGGGTATATTCCGATAACTGTCTCTGTTTGCGACTTTATGCATGTAATGTACAGGGAAACGTTAAATATAAATAAATAGAATATAAAATTACATCGACAATTCTCTTTTCAATCGTTTATCACTTATGTTGCAAATGTCTAAGTTTTCATTTTCGATAAATTCCGAAAAAAATAAGAGGAAACACTATATCTTGTAATGTCTCTTTTGTTCACAAACTTTAAGAAAAAAGACAGTTCTGTTTGTTTGACAAAGTTTGATTAAGATAAAATGTACCAACCTTCAGCAGAATTATATCCAGGTTTTTCGATTTTCTTTGTTACAGCCCATTTCGAACTGGTACATTTTATAGAAACTTGACGCAAATCATGTTTTATTTTCTAATGGCTTTATAATAACACAGATTATCATTAAATTGTGTAAACTGCCAACAAGAAAGATCAATGCATTTAAGTCTCAAAACACAATAGTTGTTCTTTATTTTTTTGAAGATGGAGATGGTTTCTGGAAAAAGAATCAATAAAATCAACGGAACGGTTGAATTTTTCGAAATGGATGTATAAATACATGTACTTTTCATAGGCGTAGCAAACCAGCAACATATAAAGTTCCCATTCTGCGGTACTGCCAGTACTTATACTTTTGTTGTTTATACAGTTTTTATATCATATGTTTGGCACGCGAAATTAACCAAAACTTTGGTTAACCGGGTTTATCGCAGGAAAAACCCGGTTTACCGGGTCGCTAATTCTGGTTTAGCAAAGAAAACCCTCATAAGCGACAAGTTATCAACATTTAATACATTTTAACCTCCGCTTCCAATGTGTTTTTACTTCTAAACCTACTGTACCGGTCGTTAAAGTGGGTTTCGCAGTGCGGAATTCACCAAAAGTAGGAAAACCACCGGTAATCCTGGATTGCCTACAAAATCCATTACCGTTCGGTAATGCGGTTTTTCAAAATAAAATACATGTTAACCTCTGCTCCCTATGAGTTTTTATTGCTAAAATTAATATAAGAAAGATAACAGGAAACACCTACAATGGCCGTAAACCACAATCACATGCCACAATCCACCAGGGAACCGCACGAGAAAAACAATAAAATGACAAAAGACAAACATGGACTTTCACGGTACTAAAGTAGGTTCTACAGCGCCGAATTAACCAAAAGTAGGAAAACCAGGTTATCGATAGGTAATCCTGGTTTACCGAACAAAACCTCAATTACCGGATAGCTTATCTGATTGGCTAAAGAATTTTTGATGTAACTAATAAAAATAGATTAGAGAACCGAAAATTAAGTTTTGATATTTATAAATATATTGATAACTTTTGTCTTTTTATTAAAATGAGAAAAATTTAGACAAAAAATATTATTGAAAAAATGGGTATAAAGTAATAAAACTTCTGAAATGTATTTTTAATATTAAAACGCATCTTCATTATACAAATGTTACAGTCCATTTTTTTTTATTAATTTCGGAAACATTTAATAATATAAAAATGCACTTTTATGCATTTATTCCATTTTATTTCTTTGTTTATTTACATAAATAATTAAAACTAATTTTTGATATAAAAAAATGTAATATCAATTCATCAGATTTATTTTTTATAATTCAAATGAATTTCAATTATTAGAATATATCAAATATACATCATGTACAATGGGATTACTTTTTTTACTAATTCATCCGCCGTGTGGTTGATCATATGATCAAATGTGTTTCATGGGAATCGCAACTTCACATTGATATGCCACGTGAGCGATGTTCATCTATGAAATTGACGAAATTCAAATGAATATTCATGAAATGTAATTATTACACCATAAACCTTACACCATACAATATGCACATACACCATGCACCATACACCATGCACCATGCACTTTACACCTTATTCACTATAAACGGTATCCAATACAATGTATTTGCATTTGGGTTTTTATTTTATAGTTTCCGGTGCATACAACAAATGAATTTTATTCTTTTTTGCAGGACAAAATGAAGATTTTTAATAAAAATTTGTCGAGATATCATTTTTCAGTCTCAAATTTAGAATATTTTCCTCAAAGCTTGTTATTAACGTTTAAATCAAAAAAACAAATACTCGAGGGTGATACAGACTTTAGTTTGCCTTTTCTTATTTCACGTGTTGCTTTTTCTCTCTTTTAAAATGTCAGGTTTTCTCATCTTATTTATTAAGTATTCCTTCTATATCTTTAGATTATCGAGCGTACATTAACATATTATTATGAAGGTGGCAAAGGCTTAGGAGTTATCATCGTACAGCGTCCATAACGTTTTTCTTTTCCTACACCAAACACGATCTTACTTCACGTACAATGTACATTTAACACGAGAATTTTGATATTTCTTCCATCAAACAGAACCTATTTCTATTTTATGACCCACTCCTTTTAAACCCTCAATAATTACATAAATAGAGAATTTGAGTACTATAGGTGGCATTTACACCATTTCGCATACTCTATTGTAGCATAGTTTCAGTAAATTTGTACAAAATTTGAGTACTTGATGGTATTTACACGATATCGTATAATATCGATTTCCCTAATTTTGCATATTTTCAGTAAATTTATACAAATTTGAGTACAAGATGCATTTACACCTTCTTGCATACTTTCGATATCCCTATTGTTGCATGTTTTCAGAATATTTGTACCAAATTTGCGTAGGAGATGGATTTACATCAAATCCCATACTATCGATATACATATTGTTGCATATTTTCAGTAAATCTGTACCAAATTTGAGTATTAGATGGCATTTACACCATATGGCATACTATCGATATCCCTTTATTCCATACTTTCAGTATTTTTGTACCAAATTTGAGTACTAAATGACATTTACATCACATCCCATACTACTGATATCCCTATTGTTGCATATTTTCAGTAAATTAGTACCAAATTTGAGTACTAGATACATGTACATCGTATCCGTACTAATGATATCCCTATTATTGCATATTTTCAGTATATTTGTACCAAATTTGAGTCCTATATGGCATTAACACCACATCACATACTATTAATATCCCTATTGTTGCATGTTTTCAGTATATTTGTACCTAACTTAAGTACCAGATGGCATTAACATGATATCGCATACTATCGATATCCCTATTGTTTCATATTTTCAGTAAATTTGTACCAAATTTGAGTACTAGATGGCATTAACACCATATCGCATACTATCGATACCATTCTAGTTGCATATTTTTAGTAAATTTGTAACAAATTTGACTATTAGATTGCACCGTATTGTACAATAATATTTATTTGATATCGTTTAGGAAATTTGATTGGTGGAGAACTGATCACATGACCAACTGTATTTTCAGGGATTGATTAGAAAACAGTATATCAAAAAGTTATATCGCATGTTACTAAAAAGAGTAATGCATATCACATGTTCCTATGAATGTTTGCAATAAGGACTCTTAAAGTCTTATTTAATTCCTTTTGATGTTTTTTTTAAGATTCAATTATATATCATATGCAATGTAATTATAAAATAGTATTTTAACTTTAATATATATATATTTTCAAATAATACGTATTTCAATTATACCTACTGGCATTTAATTAGTTAGACACAGGATCAAAAATGACCTATTAAGTGTTACTGTAAATTAATAATATAGCAATATAGTCTGTGAATGAGGTCGATATGATGTTATATCGACCTGGAAAAGCATATCGACCTCGGATTTCATCCTTGGTCAATATGCTTTTCCCAGGTCGATATAACATCGTATCGACCTCATACACAGACTATAATTGTATACATGTAATATCAATATCCCATTTCTGCATATTTTCAGTGAATTTGTATCAAATTTTAGTTCTAGATGGCATTTACGCTATATCGAATACTATCGATATTCATATTGTTGCATGTTCTCAGTATATTTGTACCTAATTTAAGTACCAGATGACATTTACGTCATATCGCATACTATCAAAATCACTATTGTTGCATATTTCATGTATTTTCAGAAGATTTGTACCAAATTTGAGTATAAGATGGAATGTATATCATATTGTATACTATCGATATCACTATTGTTGCATATTTTCAGTAAATTTGTACCAAATTTGGGTATTAGATGGTATTTACACCTTATCGCATACTATTGATATCACTGCTGTTGCATGTTTTCAGTATATTTTTACCAAATTTGAGTACTAGATGGCATGTACATCATATTGCATACTATCGATATGGCTTTTGTTGCATATTTTCAGTAAATTTGTACCAAATTTGAGTATTACATGGTATCTACATCATATTGTATACTATCGATATTCCTATTGTTGTGTTTTTTCAGTATTTTTATACCAAATTTGAGTACTAGATGGCATTTACATCATATCCCATACTATAAATATCCCTATTGTTGCAAATTTTCAGTAAATTAGTACCAAATTTGAGTACAACATGGCATTTACACCATATCGCGTAGTATCGATATCACTATTTTTGCATATTTTAAGTCAATTTAAGGAAAAATTGACTATTAGTTGGCAATTACATCGTAAAATATCGATATCCCAATTGTTGCAATTTTTTGTTAGTTTTTCACCAAATCTGAGTACTAAATGGCATTTACATCAGATTCCATACCATTGATTTTCCTATTGTTGCATATTTTCAGTAAATTTGTACCAAATTCGAGTACTAGATGGCATTTACACCATATCGCATACTATTGATATCGTTACTGTATCATATTTTCAATAAATTTGTACCAAATTTTAGTATTAGATGTCATTTACACAATATCCAATACTTTCTATGTTCCTATTGTTGCATGTTTTCATCTTATTTGTACCTAATTTAGGTTCTAAATGGCATTCACATCATCATGATCATATCGCATACTGTCGATATCCCTATTGTTGCATATTTTCAGTAAATTTATACCAAATTTGAGTATAAGATGGCATATACACCATATCGCACACTATCGATATACCTATCGTAGCATGTTTCTGTATATTTGTACCACATTTGAGTACTAGGTGGTATTTAGACCATATCACATACTATCGATATCACTATTGTTGTATTTTCAGTAAATTTGTACCCAATATGACTTTTAGATGGCATTTACACCATATCGTATAATATCAATATCCCTATTGTTGCATATTTTCAGTAAATTTGTACCAATTTGAGTACTAGATGGCATATACACCATATTCCTTACTATGGATATCCCAATTGTTGCATATTTTCAGTAAATTTGTATTAAATTTGAGTATTAGATGGCATTTACACCAAATACTTTACTATTGATAACCTAATTGCTGCAACTTTTCAGGAAGTTTGTACCAAATTTGAGTCAAAGCAGCTAGATAACATTGTGGCAGAATGGTATATACTATGCGTACACTGTTTGTTGCTTGGTTTAGACAAGTGTGTGCCAATTTTGAATTTTAGTTGGCATTTACAGCTAATGATACTTAATATTAGTGTTTTTGAGTATATAAATTTCTTGTATGTGTTTAAGAAACATTATACCAAAGGTAAATTATCCTTTTGCGCACTGTGAGTATTAAGATATCAATACGTAATATCACAATATTTTCTTGCAAGTTTTCGGGATAGTAAAACTAACGAAAAAAATATTACTTTAATCAAGTTTGTGTAAAATTTATTGAAAAAAAAATTCACGAGCAATCTCGATCTTCACGAATATACTTTAATTGTCCATCGGCTTTCGGTAGGAAATTCATAAATACATTAAAATACAAATTAGAAAATATGTTTTTGTGGTTTTCTATTCATATTTTCGGTTTAAGTAAAAAATTTTTAAAAAATATGCGCCTTTTGTCACTACATTTTTTTGGCTATATGATTATTATTTATGGTTGTAGAAAATAGCCACCTGCTGGCGTATAAAAAGCACGATTAACTTTCTTTATCATTCCTTTATCTGAAAACAAACATAAGGTTAACATATGTTTAAAAATGCATTTTATATTAACTTTGATTTCGCCAGTCCCGAGGCGCCATGCAATTCATCTTCTCTTGTTCACATCGTGTCACTCGATCGTGTATATGGTGTATGGTCCAGAGTTACCGAGTGCGGACTATGGGTTATGGTGTATGGTGTATAGTTCATAGTGTATGGTTTATGGTTCATAGTGCACGTATGGTTCACATTGCAACACCATGCACCATTACACCATACACCATGAACCATTGAACCATACACCATGCACCATTGAACCATACACCATTACACCATACACCATAAAATGGTTATGTTTTACTCTTGTACACTCAGTTTTCATTTCTACTAAAAAAATATCAGATTACATCAATATGAAATTCCTAATAGTAACTATAAAAGTGTATAATAGGGTTGGTCTCCAAAGCTGTCACACACTTCATAATAAGAACTTCCTTACAAATACATATCTGCGCTAATTCAACAGCAATGGCGAAGCATTCGCCCATAAGTTTTATAACGGATTTACAATACAAGCACATAATACATTTACTGTTCAGTTAATTCTTACGGAGCATACATTCTCATTTGATGAATATTTTTGTTTATAAATCTATGGCTTCCACAGTTTTTTTCGAATATCGTCAAACTCCAACTCAACATTGTTTTTATATTTTTAAAAAATATTGATCTACGCGAACAATTTCTTGAATACTATTGTTAACATAGTTATAATACATTATTTTCCCAGTTATTCTCTTTTTTCCCGATTAATTTGCGATTTACGGGGGTCTATGTGACTTTGTTTAATAACAACTTTACTAAATATACCGTCAGCTTTAATAATGTCTTTGGGACTCATATTTTGGGGTGTATTTTCACACGCCAAAATCGGTACATCTGCAGTTGTTTGTACAGTTTCAGTAACCATCGACTTTCGAATAACTAAATACCGAAGTTACTGTGAATTTAAATTCTGCATATGCGCATTTCGACAACTTATGTCTCTTCAGTGCAGATAAAATCTAAACGTTTGGAAGACCAAACATTTGTATCCTGGTCCCAGTTTTTGTTTGAAATGGCAGAACGTTCAGTATTGTTTTTTCACCTGCGTTACCAACGTTGACCGCAGGTGTAGGAGCCGCTCGACTCCGACCGTCCGTCTGTCCATCATGCTTTCGGGGTACCAAGATCGTGTGATATGAAACTCAACACCTTTAATCCAATATTTCTGAAAATTTGCATAGTTGTGTTGGACACATTGAAAATGTTCACCTCCTTTTTTGGTGAGTTTTGAATAAAAAATGTCGAATTTATCTATTGTTGAACTTTGTCACTTTTCATCAAATTTTAACATTAAGGTACTAAGTTTGTGTAATCTGAACCTCTGACACCTTATACCTGATGCTTTTGAAACTTACCACAGTTGTTTTGGATACATTGAAGATGTGCACCAACACCCCCCCCCCTTTTGGGGGGGGGGCAGATTTCAATAAAAAATATCGAATTTATCTATTGTTGAACTTAGTCATTTATTCATAATATTCTAACATTACAGTACCTGGTTTGCGTAATCTGACTAAATACCTCTGAAAGTATTCACTGATGTTTGAATACATTGATGATATGAAACTCCCTTTTAGGCAGGTTTTGATAAAAAAAAATGTCAAATTTATCCATTATTGAATTTGATACTTTATTTCCTCATATTTATATCATCATTGTACCCAGTTTGTGTCCACAAACGTTGCACAATTTTGAATGCACAGATCATGCGCAGCTATTCTTGAATTTGTGCATTGCTTTCACATATACAGTATGTTATTTGAAACTCAGGTATAGCTTTCAACTTTGCTGAAGTGATATGGACTGTTTGTTAAACATTGTAAATTTAGTTTTGCTTTGTTTTTCTTCCTTCTTTTTTTGTCTATTACAGTAATATGGTTGAACATAATAGCATCTCAATTATAACTTGCATTTGAAGAAGGTTTTGGTAATAAGGTAAACAAATACTTGTTGAATTGGCAAACTTATACATGACATTCTGTTCGTTTGGAAAAAGTTGAACATGAGTGACGGTGACGCAGGTCCAAGCATGTAGTTCGTCTTTTTGTTTTTGTTTCGTTTTTTGTTTCTTGGTTTTTTTATTATTATTTTTCTTTGTTTCATTGGTTGCTAACATGGGTTGACATACATTTACTGAATCAGTATCCATAGTACAATCTATCTCATTATCGGTCATTTCATTCACAACACTTATGACTTTTGTTTTTGATTATTCATCGGTTTGTTTTTGTTTTAAGAACTGATATATTCAAGCATTCTTTTTTTCGTTTCTGCGTACCGTAGATTTTTGCTTTTTACATGGGGAATGATGTTCTCCTGGTTTTGAAAACATAAAAGATATTCTAGCTTTTTCCCCATCGCCATGAATAATATATGTTACATTTGAAAATAAACAACAAACACTTTCTGTTGATTTCACTAGAAATACAGGTAGTTTGTTGATTCATTGTTTCAAATATTGAACTAGTTCATATACTCGTCAAACACACCGCTGTAAATGTAACAAATATATCAAGTCAAACGCACAACTCTATTTGTAAACGAAGAGTTGAAACTGTTTCGCTGATAAACAATTTCAACGACGATTGATTGATTGATTGATATGAGGTTTAACGAGGTTTAATGAGGTTTAGCTGTCTAATGACAGTCAGTTTTTGTGGTAGTGGAAGCCGGAGTACCCGGATATAAACACCGACCTAGGGAAGGTAACCGACATACCTTATCACTTAAGGTTGTAAGTCGAGTGTAGCCTTTTTGCAATGTAAAACGTGGGGCGTGAACTCCCAACGCAGTGGTGATAGACTACAGTGGTTGTATAGGTAGTAGAACTACCTCTACCTTAACCACTCGCCCACCCAGGTCCATGTCAACGAAGAAATTTTATTAACAACGCTTAAAAGAGAACTTATAAAGCAAAAGTTTTGTTTCAGGATATATTACATCCATCCTACTTCAAAAAAAAATTGAAATGTGTACAGTAATTATATATTATTACCAAAGCTAACATATCACGATTTCAAGATAAGAAGATATCAAGTTTTTAAAATATTTTTAAAACACAAAATCTCATTAACATATACTCCATATTATGATGAAGCAATCTTACCAATCTAAATTACACGATTTCACCTGTTCACTTAAGCAACGGATTCAGACCAAAATGACATCTAGTTTAGGTTAAACAAATTTATATACAAAATAGAATTGGAGGAATTTTCAAATTGAACAAAAAATATACAAAAAAAATAGTTTATGATAATGCACAATTTATATGGCTTATAAAATCATGGCAATGCATGGTCTCCTTACGTCGCTTCGTACCTTTTGTAAAAAATGAAACATATTTCTTTTCTGTATGCATTAAAATCTTGAGTGCAAAATGAGGAATTGCATATTATGTATCTCTTGAAACTGAGAAGTTGAATTATGTCATACCTTATTACATGTATACACAGTGAGTCAAATTAAAAACGAAAGGATCACATATCGAACTTTAGAATTCTTAGCTCATCTGATACAAAATTTATACCAAGGTGAAGGTATAATAACATCATTTTTATTTACATAATGGTGGAAGGATAATTTCTTACCTCGAACGTCGCGACAGAACATACAACCAGCAAAGAAATTGTATACAATAATAGAGGCATTTCGTCGATATATCACACA
Source organism: Modiolus philippinarum (assembly GCA_002080025.1). Lineage (NCBI taxonomy): Eukaryota > Metazoa > Mollusca > Bivalvia > Mytilida > Modiolidae > Modiolus > Modiolus philippinarum. The sequence goes on from MJUU01030393.1 coordinate 115,175, forward strand.
TCAAGATTTAGCCCTTTGTATAATCTTGTAAGTCTAACAGTACTACCTGAAATGTAATTCATTATATTGTTAAGTCCGCACATCAAGTAATAAACTTTACAACAAAATTCATTCTACCCAAACCAAGAACTTCTTTCAGAATAAACCCAAACATCTTTCGAAATTGAACTGCATAATTTCTTTCAAGTGTAATGAAATCTCATCATCACCCAACAATCACTGTCATACTTAAACTTTATCAGCTATCTTTTACGGTTTCTTACAGATAACATATAATAAAAGATTGCTAAGTTTGTCGCTGTTTTCGGACGTATATACGTATTTGTTCTTCTATCCAAAAACCTTCAGTGCTAGGGAAGTGTATGAGGGCCGTTTTGATATCATTTATTTTTTAATTTTGTTTAATTCTCTAATGTAAAAAAATTAGACTTCTTCTGTAAAATTGGCATTTAATTGTGTAATATTTATACATATATCTGTAAAATTTACGCTTAAATGTGGTATTCTGCATCTTGATAATTAAAATATTACATATTTTTTTTCAAATTTTTAACATTTTCAACTCCAAAAATGTATTCTGCGCCTCGTAATATGTTTTGGACAAAATACCGGGCACACATAAGTTTTTCGCAAACCTCCATGTCGAGAATTTACTTCCGTCACAGAATTATCGTTGTTTTTTCCAAAACCCAATTTTTTTCTTTTTTGCTTTATAAATTATATACATTGTTGTAAATGAAACCGTAAAAGAGAGTTTGTGAATTTTAACATGACAGGTGTTCAAAATTTCATGACGTCATTTTGCCATCTTCAGACCGGAATCCTACGGTTTGGTATTTTAAAGCCAATGTCCAGAGAGAATCCATGTTATCGTGAATTCTTTCGGACACTGTTAGTCGTAGAGACCTGAAACCTTTATGTTTGTTCATAAGTGACCTAGGGATTTTAAAAAAATGACAAGATCAAAGGTCATTGGTTATATTAACGTTACCCTTTAAACTTGTTTTCGCGTAAACTCGGAAACTGTAAAAAAAATTGCTGATGAAATTTACAAGATTGTTCATTGTCACTAGATACATTTTTTTAACTTATTACCCTTTGAAAATTTTTAGTTTCCGTGAATGCTCAATACTCTTAAACTGTAAATTTTAGACACCTTGGTCATCTACCATTGATCATGGGATGACATGACCTTTAAAATGGTCTTGAAGTCAAACGTTTTAAACCATGTTATCACCCTACCTCAAAAACCATAGGAGATTGCTAATCAGATTTAATGAAAAGATGTTCAGTATCACGGACAAAACTTTCATACAAAAATCGAAAAGACTTGTTGACTGGGTTTATAATGAAAAATTTATTGCCCTTGACAATTAACAGATTCCATTTTTTCCTCAATACCTCGGATCCAAAACCGTAAGCCACAGGAGTAGTTAACTATGGGGAAAAGTCGTAGGTTTTCAAAAAACGTTTTTTGAAAACCTACGACTTTTCCCCATAGTTAACTATTATCTACGGGACTAACGAAAATAAGCA
>MJUU01030394.1:17421-35845 GCA_002080025.1 Modiolus philippinarum
AATAATAATAATAATAATAATTAAAAGGTCAATTGTTCAGAGAACAATTGCAAGGTCTTTCACCAGTTTTCATCATGAATACATGTTTGAGTTTGATTTTGATGTCTATTTGGGTCAAAAATGTGATGTGAACAAAAGTTTTGAACTTAACTAGTCTTTTGCTCAATGGTTGCTAAGGACTATTTCGAAAATAAGCTTGTTGCTAGGGACATGAAAGTCACTTCCGGTTGGCAATGTCATTTATTTCCTCTTTACAACATTACAAATATTTTTGCCTATGGTTGCTAAGGTCTTTATGGCAAAAAAACGTTGTTGCTAAGGACCTTGACCTTTGACCTTGACCCTATTTTCTCAGTCATGTTTAACTGAACATTTTTTGTTCTTATAGTTTCTTTGTATCTTACATAGTTTTTGAGATATAAGCAAAAAACCGAAAATTGGACCCCGAAAAACAGTTTTTGGGCCCTAGGTCCAAACCTAGTGGTCCAATTTTTTTGGACCCAATGTACCAAATGTAGATCTTAATGAGACTTACATTTTCTCAAATACATTTAATCAGCTATCTATTACGGTTTCCGAGTTAAAGCGATAACCAGGTCTAAGGTCATCAGTGACCTTGACCGGTGACCTTTGACCTTGACATTTTTGAATGGCCATATATGACTTATGAACAATGGTGAAGGTTTCAGGTCTCTATGACTTATCGTTTGGGAGTATTAAGCATTAACAGAAAATCTAAATCTTTCAAAGGGCAATAACTCATATAAAAAGTCATCGAATCTCTTCGGACCAAATGTAACAAAGTTGCGTCTCGTGACAATGAACATTTTTCCTATTACATGTCTTCAGCCATCTATTACGGTTTACGAGTGAAAGCGATAACAAGGTCAAAGGTCATCGGTGACCTTGACCGGTGACCTTTGACCTTGACATTTTTAGATGGCCATATTTGACTTATGAACAATGGTGAAGTTTTCAGGTCTCTACGACTTACGGTTTCTGAGAAAAAAAAATTTACGGAAACTTAAAAACTTCAAAGGGCAATAACTCAAAAAATACCATACCGCACGGTTTCGGTCAAAATGTAACAAAGTTGCGTAATGATCTAAGGAACATTTTCCCCATACACTTAATCAGCTATCTTTTACGGTTTCCGAGTTTTAGCGATAACAAGATTTTTGGTTCCAGGGCAGATAACTCCGTTACTAAAAATAGATCAATATGCTTGACTCAGTTTTAAGATCCCACACTGATGTCGATTCATCACCTTAAGTATCCAAATGATATATTGCGTAGTTTTTGAGCTTGAGTTGCGGCGGAAGAAAAAGAAATAAAAATAATAATAATAATAATAATCCGAAGAATTACAGTAAGGTCTTTCACATGTGGTGAAAGACCTTAATAATAATCGGAAGAATTACAGTAAGGTCTTTCACATGTGGTGAAAGACCTTAATAATCATAAGAAATACAATAAGGTCTTTCCACTGTAGTGGGAAAGACCTTAATAATAATAATAATAATAATAATCAAACGAAATACAATAAGGTCTTTCCACTGTAGTGGGAAAGACCTTAATAATCAAACGAAATACAATAAGGTCTTTCCACTGTAGTGGGAAAGACCTTAATAATAATAATAATCAGAAGAATTACTATAAGGTCTTTCCGACTGGAGTCGGGAAAGACCTTAATAATCAGAAGAATTACTATAAGGTCTTTCCGACTGGAGTCGGGAAAGACCTTAATAATAATTAAAAGGTCAATTGTTCAGAGAACAATTCCAAGGTCTTTCACTCGTTTTCACCTTTTCATGTTTAAGTTTGATTTGTTGTCTATATGGGTAAAAAATGTGATGTAATCAAAGTTCTGAACATTGGTTGTGTTTTTCTCAGTGGTTGCTTAGGAAAAAACCTAAAAATTGGCTCTGACCTTGACCTCTGACCTTGATGACCTTTGACCTCGTGCTCAAATTGAAGGTCTCTTCTTACTGATTAATATGGTATGTTACTTGACCATACTATCTGTAACGGTTTGAAGGTTATATGTAAAAAACCCTATTCCGAAACGCGTCAAGGGCAATAACTCTTTAGGGACTCATCGGAGACTTTTGGTCCGAATGAAACAAATATAGCACTTGACATTTTGAACATTTTTGCTCATATACTTTTTCAGCTCCCTATTATGGTTTCTGAGTTTATCTGCTAACAAGGTCAAAGTTCAAGGTCAAAGGTCACCGATGACCTTCAACCTGGTACACAAATTGAAGGTCTTTTCACACTGATCACTTTAAACATATATGTTTACTATATTATCTGTAAGCGTTTAAAAGTTATTCGCAAAAAACGTTTTTCTGAAACGCATCAAGGGCTATAACTCAAAAACGGTTTGTCGCACAGTTTTTGTTCTTTTGAATCAAATGTAGATCTCAATGAGAGGAGTATTTTTGCAATATAATGTTTTCAGAAATTTTTTTTATCGTTTCCGAGATATTGCAATAACAAAATTTCAAATGGCGGCCATCTTGAAAATGGCGGCCAAAAAAAATTTTTGACCCCGGATTTGTAATCAGGACCTTAAAAGCTACCTGGAAACCAAATTTGGTGGAAATCCGACAACTTTGAGAAATTTGCATATTTAGGGGTCAAAAACGCGTAACCGGGGTCGCGACCCATAAAAATTTTTTTGCGTGACAAATCATCCTCAGGATGAATGCAACATTTTCCCTCATTCAGAATTTTGATATCGGTTACGGTTTTTGAGGAGATCTGCTAACAAGGTTTTTGGGTCTGGGGCAGATAACTCCGTTACTAAAAATAGATCGGTATGTGGCCCTGAGTTTTGAAGTCTCACACTTATGTCGATTATTCACACCAAGTATCGAAAGATATGTCGCGTAGTTTTTTTGCTCAGATGGCGGCGGAAGAAAAAGAATAAAATTAAAAAAAATAATAATCCGAAGAATAACAATAAGGTCTTTCACATGTGGTGAAAGACCTTAATAATAATCATAAGAATAACAATAAGGTCTTTCACTGTGGTGAAAAACCTTAATAATAATAATAATAATCAGACGAATAACAATAAGGTCTTTCACTTGTGGTGAAAGACCTTAATAATCGGAAGAATTACAGTAAGGTCTTTCACTGTGGTGAAAGTGAAAGACCTTAATAATAATAATAAAAGGTCAATTGTTCAGAGAACAATAGCAAGGTCTTTCCCCAGTTTTCACCATGATTACATGGCTGAGTTTGATTTCGATGTCTATATCGGTGAAAAATCTGATTTTAACAAAAGTTCTGACCTTTATTAGTATTTTGCTCAACAGTTGCTAAGGACTTTTTCGAAAAAGTTAGCTTGTTTCCAAGGACATGAAAGTCACTTCCGGTTGGCAATGTCATTTATTTCCTCTTTACAACATTACAAAACTTTTTGCCTATGGTTGCTAAGGACATTTATGGGAAATAACGTTGTTGCTAAGGAACTTGACCTTTGACCTTGACCCAATTTTGTATGCCATATTGAACTGAACATTTTATAGTCTTATAGTTTCTTTGTATCTTTAATAGTTTTTGAGATATAAGCAAATAACCCTAAAATCGGACCTCGTAAAATGGCTTTTAGGCCATAGGTCCAAAATGAATGGGCCTATTATTTTGGACCTCAGTGTCAAAAGTAGACCTCAATAAAACAAACATTTTCTCCAATACATTTGATCACCTATCTCTTAAGTTTACGAGTTTAAGCGATAACAAGGTCTAAACTCATCAGTGACCTTGACCGGTGACCTTTGACCTTGACATTTTTAGATGGCCAAAAATGACTTATGAACAATGGTGAAGGTTTCAGGTTTCTACGACTTATCGTTTGGGAGTATTTAGCATTAACGGAAACACAATATCTTTCAAAGGGCAATAACTCATGTAAAGAGTCGTCGAATCTCTTTGGACCAGATGTAGCAAAGTTGCGTCTCATGATAATAAATATTTTTCCCATCGTATGTTTTCAGCCATCTATTACGGTTTACGAGTTGAAGCGATAACAAGGCTTAAGGTCATCTGTGACCTTGAACGGTGACCTGTGACCTTGACATTTTTGGATGGCTATATATGACTTATGAACAATGGTGAAGGTTTCAGGTTTCTACGACTTATCGTTTGGGAGTATTTAGCATTAACGGAAACTCAAAATCTTTTAAAGGACAATAACTCATATAAAGAGTCGTCGAATCTCTTCGGACCAAATGTAACAAAGTTGCGACTTTTGATAATGAACATTTTTTCCATTATATGTTTTCAGCCATCTATTACGGTTTACGAGTTGAAGCGATAACAAGGCTTAAGGTCATCGATGACCTTGACCGGTGACCTTTGACCTTGACATTTTTAGATGGCCATATATGACTTATGAACAATTGTGAAGGTGAAACTCAAAATCTTTCAAAGGGCAATAACTCATATAAAGAGTCATCGAATCTCTTCGGACCAAATGTAACAAAGTTGTGTCTCATGATAATGAACATTTTTCCCATTATATGTTTTCAGCCATCTATTACGGTTTACGAGTTGAAGCGATAACAAGGCTTAAGGTCANCGGTGACCTTGACCGGTGACCTTTGACCTTGACATTTTTAGATGGCCATATATGACTTATGAACAATGGTGAAGGTTTCAGGTTTCTACGACTTATCGTTTGGGAGTATTTAGCATTAACGGAAACTCAAAATCTTTCAAAGGGCAATAACTCATATAAAGAGTCATCGAATCTCTTTGGGCCAAATGTAACAAAGTTGCGTCTCATGATAATGAACATTTTTCCCATTATATGTGTTCAGCCAACTATTAAGGTTTACGAGTTGAAGCGATAACAAGGCTTAAGGTCATCGTTGACCTTGACCGGTGACCTTTGACCTTGACATTTTTAGATGGCCATATATAACTTATGTACAGTGGTGAAGGTTTCAGGTTTCTACGACTTACCGTTTCGGAGTATTTAGCATTAACGCAAACTCAAAGTCTTTCAAAGGGCAATAATTCATATAAAGAGTCGTCGAATCTCTTCGGACCAAATGTAACAAAGTTGCGTCTCATGATAATGAACATTTTTCCCTTTATATGTTTTCAGCCATCTATTGCCGTTTTCGAGTTTAAGCGATAACAAGGGGTAAGGTCAAAGGTCAAAGTCACCGATAACCTTGTACCTTGACATTTTTTGATGTAACTTATATAAACTAAGAATAATGGTGAAGGTCCCATGTCTCTACGACTTACCATTTAGAAGTTTTGAGCGATGACGGAATTTGAAAATCTTCAAAGGGCAATAACTCAAAAAAAAGTATACCGCACGGTTTCGGACCAAATGTAATGAAGTTCCGTCATGACCTAACGAACGTTTTCCCCATTACACTTCATCAGCTATCTTTTACGGTTTTCGAGTTTAAGCGATAACAAGTTTTTTTGTTCGCGGGCAGGTAACTCCGTTACTAATAGATCTGTGTGAATGCGTTAATCAGAGGTGGCCTCCGTAAGACACAACAACCACGTAAAGTTTCGAAATGATATGTTGCTTAGTTTTAGCACATCGGTTGCGGCGGAAGAAAAAGAATAAAAATAATAATAAAAATAATCGGAAGAATTACAAGAAGGTCTTTCCGACTGGAGTCGTGAAAGACCTTAATAATCCGAAGAATTACAGTAAGGTCTTTCACATGCGGTGAAAGACCTTAATGATAATCAGAAGAATTACTATAAGGTCTTTCCGACTTGGGTCGGGAAAGACCTTAATTAAGATTAGGGTTATAAGTATATACAATAGCTTCAGCATTACACATAATTTCATTAGGGTTTAGGTTAGTTAGTGGTTACAAATAGTTACATAATTTTTAGTGTAACATTTATATACATTAGGGCCGCCGTGCGCGGTCCCGGCTGAAGAATAGGCCCGCAGCATCCTCTGAGCTTGGAGTATGAGCCATCCTAACAGAGGACCCCCCCGAGGGAACCCCGGGATATAGAAATAGGACCCAGTATCTCCGGCTTGCTGGGTGTGACCCCTCCTAAACGGAGGCTGACCCCGAGGGTCCCGGGATATAGAAATAGGACCCATTCCGTGGTTGTGCGGGATCAATAAATACACAACCCATCTTTCGGATGGGATGTAAACTCAGGTCCACGTGTCGGAAGAAATGCCACGCTTCCTGCACGTTAAAGAACCCTTGTAGCAAGCTCTTTTTGGGGTGGTCCGTAGGTGATCGGCTACAAGGCTAAATTCCCCGCCCTTGACGATTTCACCCTACTTTTCCAGTGGCAGTCAGAATTTCCCGTCCCATGGCCATTTCCATACCCCAAAGTGATTATTTATCAACAAACTTGTTCTCGTCTTGATATAGCTGAAATATTGCTGAGTAGACGTTAAACAATATTCAATCAATCAATCAATATATACATTAGGGCTAGGGTTAGCATTAGGGTTAGTTAGTTAATGGTTAGGGTTACAGATAATAAATAAGGGTAAATGTTAACCATAGATAAATTAGGATTAGGGTTTTAGGTAGTTACGTAAGGGTTAGGGTTACAATTATACAGATTTGTTTTAGATTTACATAAAGTTACATTAGGGTCAGGGTTATAGTTAGTTAGATAAACCTTAGCTTTACATTTATATATATTAGGGTTAGGGTTACTCATACTTAAAATAGAGTAAGGCTATAGTTAGTTAGATTAGGGTAAGGGTTACAATTCTATACATGAGGGTTAAGCTATTCATAGTTACCCTAGGGTTAGGATTTTTAGTTAGTTACATTAAGGTCAGGATTACAATTATATACATTCTTGTTAGCGTTGCATATAGTTACATTATTATTAGGTTTCAAGTTAGTTACATATTGGTTAGGGTTACACATATATACATTATTGTTAGCGTTACACATACTTACATTAAGGTTAGGATTAACATAAGAGTAAGTGTTACAATTTCATGCATAAGGGTAAGGGTTGCATATATATTTAGCAGGTTTGCGCCTGTCCTAAGTCAGGAAATTTATTAAGCCTTTGTGTGTCTTTTCTGTTTATGTATTCTGGAATATGCATGAAATCATTAGGCTAAACTCCTCACGGGAAGGGATCTTGCTGGAAACTGTATACTGTGGGTACATAATTTTATTTGTCATTTAGTAATGGGTCTGGAGCTGGCATTTCAGTTAATTGCTAGTTGTCTTTTATCATTTCATGTTTATGTCCGTATATTTAGTTCTTTCAGTTTAATTTTTCAAAATTGAGTCAGTCCTGTTGCTAGCTTAATTTTACTTTTGTTACAATTGTGTTTTTTATTTATCACATTGGCTAGGGGGAAGGTTTGGGCCCAATAAAACCAGTTCAACCCGCCGCAGCAGGTTTGCACCTCTCCTGAGTCAGGAAATTTATTAAGCCTTTGTGCGTCTTATCATTTTTCTAGTCAGTTTACTTAATGTCAGTGGGAGTCTAGGATGATGTTTATTTCGCTGAACTTGATTACTCTTTATTCAGGGGCTGACTTCGACCTGCCGTTGGGTGTGGGGTTTTCTAACCGTTCATTGAAGATCTTATGGTGGCTTTGAGTTGTTATTACTCCCCTTTGGGTCATTGTCTCTTTGACACATTCCACGTTTCCCTTCTTTTTTCTATTACGGTAATTACATTTGGGTTAGGATTATAGTTATTACAAAAGGGTAAGGGTGACAATTTTATACATTAGGGTAAAGGTTACATATAGTTACATTAAGGTTAGGGTTATAGTTCGTTACGTAATGGTTAGGGTTATAGGAAGTAACATTAAGGTTTGGGTTGCAATTATATACATAAGGGGTAGCGTAACAGGTTTTTACATTAAGGTTAGGGATATACTCATTTACATAGAGCGAAGGGTTACATTTATATACATTAGGGTAAAGGTTGCACATAGTTTCATTAGGGTAAGGGTTACACTTATATAAATTTGTGTTGCATTTACATATAGTTACATTATGGTTAGGGTTATAGAAAGTTACTTAAGGGAAAGGTTATAATTATAAACATTAGTGTAAGGGTTACACACAGATATATCAGGTTTAGGGTTATAGTTAGCTACATAATAGTTAGAGTTACAATTATATTCATTAGGGTTAGGGTTACACCTCGTAACCTTAGGGTTAGGGTTACAGTTAGGTTCGTAAAGATTAGGGTTATAGCAAAGGTTTGGGTTACAATTATATACATAAGGGGTGGCGTTACAGATCGTTACATTAAGGTTAGGGATATACTTATTTACATGTAGCAAAGGATTACATTTATATACATTAGGGTAAAGGTTCCGTATAGTTTCATTAGGGTAAGGGTTACAATTATATACATTTGTGTTACATTTACAGATAGTTACATTATGGTTAGGGTCATAGATAGGTTATAATAATATACAGTAATGTAAGGGTTACACACAGTTATATCAGGGTTAGGGTTATAGTTAGCTACATAACAGTAAGGGTTACACTTGTATACATTAGGGTAGTTGTTACACATAGCTACACTAGGGTTAGTGTTATAGTTAGTAACATAAGGGTAAAGGTTACAAATATATACATTAGGGCTAGGGTTGCAAATAGTTAGCTTAGCTTAAGGGTTTTAATTAGTTAACGTTTAGGGGTACAATTATATACATTAGAGTAAGGGTTACACCTAAGTATATCAGGGTTAAGGGTTAGTTCGTTACGTAGGTGTTAGGGTTGAACTTAATTACGATAAAGTTAGGATTACATTCATACGCATTAGGGTAAGCGCTACACCAGGGTAAGAGTTATAGTTAGTTTCATTAGGGTAAGGGTTACAATTATATACATAAGGGTTAAGGTTACCCATTGTTAATTAAGGATTAGGGTTATACAGTTAGTTTGATAATTGTAAGGCTTACAATTATATAGATTAGGGTTAGGGTTACACATAGTTACATTAGGTTTACGGTTATAGTTAGGTACGTAAAGGTTAGGTTTACACTTAGTTACATTAAGGTTGGGGTTTCAATTGTATACATTACTTTTAGCGTTACACATAGTTACATTATTGTCAAGGTTATAGTTACTTACTTAAGGGTAAAGGTTACAATAATATGCATTAGTGTAAGGATTAAAAAGTGACATCCGTGTTTGGGTTATAGTAAGTTACATAGTTGGTTGGGGTTACGGTTATATGCATTTGTTTTAGCTTAACACATATCTACATTAGAGTTAGGGTTTTAATTAGTTACTTAAACGTAAGGATCACAATTACATACAATAGGGTAAGGGTTAAACATAGCTACATAAGATTAGTGTTATTGTTAGTTACTTATAGGTAAGGGTTACAATTATATACATTAGGGTTAGGGTTATACATAGTTAAATTGGGGTTAGGGATAGTTAGGTACGCAAAGGTTAGGGTTAGTTGCATTAAGGTTGGCGCTACAATTGTATACATTAGTTTTAGCGTTACACATAGTTACATAAGGGTTAGTGTTATGATTAATGACATAAGGGTAAGGTTTACAATTATATGCATTAGGGCTAAGGTTACACATAGTTACATTAGCGTTAGGGTTATAGTTAGTTAAGGGTAGGGGTTACAATTATATACATTAGGGAAGGGTTACACATAGTTACATCGAGGTTAGGGTTATAGTTCTCTACATTAGTGTTAGGGTTGGACTTATTTACATTAAAGTTAGGATTACATTCATATGCATTGGCGTAAGCGTTACACATAGTTACATAAGAGTTAGAGCTATAATTATTTTCATTATGGTAAGAGTTACAATTATGTAGATAAGGGCTAAGGTTACCGAAAGCTAAACAACGGCAGTAGAATACCGAAGGAACAAAGCACAAGACCACACAAACCTAAGTCCAGAGACAAGGCAAAAGCAAGAACACCAAAAGACGGAAGACCAAAGACATCACACGCCCAATTAGGATTAGGGTTATAGTTAGTTATATAACAGTAAAGGTTACAATTCTATACATTAGGGTTAGGGTTACACATAGTTACATTGGGGTTAGGGTTATAGTTACTCATTTAAGGGTAAAGGTTACAATTATATACATGGAGGTTCGGGTTACACATAGTTGCATTAGGGTTGAGTTAAAGTTAGGTACATAAAGGTTAGGGTACAGTTAGTTCCATTAAGGTTAGGATTACAATTATTTAAATTAGTTGTAGCATCACACATAGTTACATTAGGATTAGGGTTATAGTTAGTTACATAAGGGTAATGGTTACACATAGTTACATAAGGGTTTGTGTTATAGTTAGTAACATAAGGTTAAGGGTTGTAATTAAATACATTACGGCTAGGATTGTACATAGTTACATTAACATTAGGGTTACAGTTAGTGACATAAGGGTAAGGGTTACAAATATATACATCAGTTTTAGAGTTACACATAGTTACATCAGGGTTAGGGTTATAGTAACGTTCGTAGAGGTTAAGGTTATAGTTAGATACATTAAGGTTAGGGTTATAATTATATACATCAGCCTTAGCGTTAGACATAGTAATATTAGGGTTAGGGTTATAATTAGTTACTTAAGAGTAAAGGTTACAATTATATACATTATTATAAGGGTTACGAACAGTTACATTAGGGTTCGGGTTATAGTTGATTATATAACAGTTAGGTTTGGAATAAAATACATTAGGGTTAGGGTTACACCTTGTTACATTAGGGTTAGGGTTAGAGTTAGATACGATACGTAAAGAATAGGGATATTGTTAGTTACATTAAGTAAAGGGTTACAATTATATAGATTAGTTTTAGCGCTACACATAGTTACATTAGGGTTATTGTTATAGTTAGTTACATGAGGGCAAGGGTTACAACTATATACATCAGGGTAATTGTTACACATAGTTACATTAGGTTAAGTGTTATGGTTAGTAATATAGTAGTCAAGGTTACAGATATATACATTAGGGCTAGGGTTTGCACATAGTTACCTTAGCGTTAGGGTTATAGTAAGTTAAGGGTTAGGGTAACACTTATATACATGAGGGTACGGGTTACAACTAACTACATTAGGGTGAAGGTTATAGCTGGTTACGTACGTGTTAGTGTTGAACTTACTTATATGAAAGTTATCATATACATTAGGGTTAGCGTTTCACATAGTTACATAAGGGTTAGAGTTATAGTTAGTTTCATTAGGATAAGGGTTACAATTATATACATAAGGGTAAAGGTTACCCATTGTTAAATTAGGATTAGGGTTATACAGTTAGTTTGGTAATTGTAAGGGTTACAATTATATACATTAGGGTTAGGGTTACACATAGTTACATTAGGGTTACGGTTATGGTGAGGTACGTAAAGGTTAGGGTTACAGTTAGTTACATTAAGGTTGGGGTTACAATTGTATATATTAGTTTTAGGGTTACACATAGTTACATTACTATTAGGGTTATAGTTGCTGATTTAAGGGTAAACGTTACAATTATATACATTATTGTAAAGGTTACAAATAGTTATATCCGGTTTTGGGTTATAGTAAGTTACATTGGTGGTTGGGGTTACGATGATATGCATTTGTTTTAGATTAACGCATAGTTACATTAGAGTTAGGGTTTTAATTAGTTACTTTAAAGTAAGGATTGCAATTACATACAGTTGGGTAAGGGTTACACCTAGTTACATTTGAATTAGTGTTAATGTTAGTTACATATAGGTAAGGGTTAAAATTATATGCATTAGGGTTAGGGTTATACATAGTTGCATTAGGGTTATAGTTAGGTACGTAAAGGTTAAGGTTAGAGATAGTTACATTAAGATTGCGGTTACAATTGTATACATTAGTTTTAGCGTTACACGTAGTTACATTAGGGTTAGTGTTATACTTAGAAACATAATCGTGATATATACATTAAGGCAAGTCTTACACATAGTTACACTAGCGTTAGTGTTATAATTAGCTTTGGGTAAGGGTTACAATTATACACATTAGGGAAGGATTAAACATAATTACATTGAGGTTTGGGTTATAGTTCGCTACGCAAGTGTTAGGTTGGACTTAGTTAAATTAATAATAGGGTTACTGTGAATTTTGATTCTGCATATGCGCATTTCGACAACTTATGTCTCATCAGTGCAGATAAAATCTAAACGTTTGGAAGACCACATAAAGTAAAAGATGTTTAAAAACTGATAGACAACAAATAATCAAATATGATCTAAATAGAAAGCCAAAATCAGCTAAGGACAGAGCTTTGCGTGAGGGAGATAATATGCAACAATAGCGATATCAGTAGTATGCGATAAAGTGTAAATACCATCTGATACTAAAATTTCGTACAAATTTACTGAAAAAATGCAACAATAGGGATATAGATATAGTATGCAAGATGGTGTAAATACCATCTAGTACTCAAATTTGGCACAAATACTGAAAATATGCAACAATAGTGATATCGATGGTATGCGATATGATGTACATGGCATCTTGCACTCAAATTTGGTACAAATATAATGCAAAGACACAACAATAGGGATATCGATAGTATGAGATATGGTGTAAATGCCATCTAATACTCAAATTTGGTACAAATTTACTGAAAATATGCAACAACATGGATATAGATAGTATGCGATATGATGTAAATATCATCGAGTACTCAAACTTGGTACAAATTTACTGAAAATATGCAACAATAGGGATATCGATAGTATGCGATATGGTGTAAATGCCATCTTATACTCAAATTTGGCATAAATTTACTGAACACATGCAACAATACGGATATAGATAGTATGCGATATGATGTAAATGCCAACTAGTACTCAGATTTGGAACAAATATACTGAAAATATGCAACAATAGCGATATCAATAGTCTGCGATAAAGTGTAAATGCCATCTGATTCTAAAATTTGGTACAAACTTACTGAAAATATGCAACAATAGGCATATTGATAGCATGCAATATGGTGTAAATGCCGTCTAGTACTCAAATTTGGCACAAATACTGAAAAAATGCAATAATAGTGATATCGATAGTATGCGAGATGGTGAAAATGACGTTTAGTACTCAAATTCGGTACAAATTTATTGAAAATATGCAACAATATTGATATCGATAGTATGGGATATGATATATATGCCATCTAATACTCAAATTTGGCATAAATTTACTGAAAACATGCAACAATAGGGATAAAGATATTATGCGATATCATGTAAATGCCATCTAGTACTCAACTTTTGTACAAATATACTGAAAACATTCAACAATACGGATATTGATAGTATGCGATATGATGTACATGTTATCTAGTACTCAAATTTGGTACAAATATACTGAAATGACGCAACAATAGGGATATCGATAGTATGCGATAAGATGTAAATGCCATCTAGTACTCAAATTTTGTTCAAATATACTGCAAAGACGCAGCAATAGGGATATCGATAGTATGAGATATCGTGTAAATGCCATCTTATACTCAAATTTGGTCCAAATTTACTGAAAATATGCAACAATACGAATATACATAGTATACGATATGATGTAAATGCCATCTAGTACTCAAATTTGGTACAAATATACTGAAAATATGCAACAATAGCGATATCAATAGTATGCAATAAAGTGTTAATGCCATCTGATACTAAAATTTGGTACAAATTTACTGAAAATATGCAACAATTGGGATATTGATAGTATGCAATGTGGTGTAAATGCCATCTAGTACTCAAATTTGCAAAAAACTGAAAATATGCAACAATAGTGATATCGATTGTATGCTATATGATGTACATGGCATCTAGTACTCAAATTCGGTACAAACATACTGCGACGACGCAACAATAGGGATATCGATAGTATGAGATACGGTGTAAATGCCATCTAATACTCAAATTTGGTACAAATTTACTGAAAATATGCAACAATATGGATATTGATAGTATGCGACATGATGTAAATGTCATCTAGTACTCAAACTTGGTATAAATTTACTGAAAATATGCAACAAAAGGGATATCGATAGTATGCGAGATGGTGAAAATGCCATCTAGTACTCAAATTCGGTACAAATTTACTGAAAATATGCAACAATATTGATATTGATAGTATGGGATATGATATATATGCCATCTAATACTCAAATTTTGCATAAATTTACTGAAAACATGCAACAATAGGGATATAGATAGTATTCAATATTGTGTAAATGCCATCTAGTCCTCAAATTTGATGCAAATATACTGAAAATATACAACAATAGGATATAGATATTATGCGATATCATGTAAATGCCATCTAGTACTCAAATTTTGTGCAAATATACTGAAAACATGCAACAATAGGGATGTAGATAGTATGCAATATGATATACATGTCATCTAGTACTCAAATTTGGTAAAAATATACTGAACAGTCGCAACAATAGGAATATGGATAGTATGCAATATGGTGTAAATGCCATCTAATACTCAAATTTGGTACAAATTTACTGAAAATATGCAACAATAGGGATATAGATACTATGCGAAATTGTGTAAATGTCATCTAGTTCTCAAATTTAGTAAACATTTACTGAAAATATGGAACAATAGGGATATAGATAGTATGCGATATGATGCAAATGTCATCTAAAACTCAAATTTGGTACAAATTAACTGATAATATGCAACAGTAGGGATATGTAAATGCCATCTAGTACTCAAATTTTGTGCAAATATACTGAAAACATGCAACAATAGGGATGTAGATAGTATGCGATATGATTTACATGTTATCTAGTACTCAAATTTGGTACAAATATACTGAAAACATGCAACAATGGGCATATCGATGGTATAGGATATGGTGTATATGCCATCTAATACTCAAATTTGGGATAAATTTACCGAAAACATGCAAGAATAGGGATATACATAGTATGCGATATTGTGTAAATGCCATGTAGCACTCAAATTTGATGCAAATATACTGAAAATATTCAATCATAGGGATATAGATATTATACGATATCATGTTAATGCCATCTTGTACTCAAGTTTTGTACAAACAGAATGAAAACATGCAACAATAGGGATATTGATAGTATGTGATCTGATGTACATGTTATCTAGTACTCAAGTTTGGTACAAATATGCTGAAATGACGCAACAATAGGAATATCGATAGTATGCGATATGGTGTAAATGCCATCTAATACTCAAATTTGTTAAAATTTACTGAAAATATGCAATAATAGGGATATAGAGAGTATTCGATATGACGTAAATGTCATCTAGTACTTAAATTTGGCACAAAGTTACTGAAAACATGCACCAAAAGGGATATCGATAGTAAACCCGGAATGACTTGCCGGAACATCTTCGTTAAGAAACATCATTTACACAGTTTAAAAACATGCTAAATTCATGGAACGGCAAGTCATGCTATTGCTCCGCTTGCTACTCATAATTGCTGCTTTGGTTTTGAAAATTAATTATATGTAGATTAGTGCTGCTTTTACATTTTATTTATTTGCTTGTGTGCTTTTTCTATTGATTCATTACATTTAGAATAGTGCTGCTTTTCCATTTCATTTTTATTTGCTTGTGTTTTATGTGCTGCATGAAACCAATCTCACATACTTTAGAAAATGTGCAGGAGGTGTATGTTGTATGAATTGTATGATTGTGCTGCTTCATTGTATGTTTGTCTTTTGTAGAATGTTGTTGTTTTATTTGTGTTTGTGTATCATTGTGCATGAAAAGACTGGTTTGATAGTAGATATTTTGTCTTATATGTGATGTCTGTAACATATATCATATTATGTAATGCATGTAACCGTCGACTTTAATAGCTCTTGAGAGCTTATGTTGTCAGTCTGGTTATCGACGTTAAATAAAGCTTTTGTATTGTATTGTATTGCGATATGATGTAAATGCCATCTAGTGTTTAATATTAGTATAAATTTACCGAAAAGATGCAACAGTTCGCATTTGGATAATATGGGATATGATGTGAATGCCATCTAGTACTCAAATTGAAACATTTACTGTAAATATGCAACAATAGGGATATAGATATTATACGTTATCGTGTAAATACCATTTAGTACTCAAATTGTGTACAAATTCACTGAAAATATGCTACAGTTACTTCGATAGTATGTGTAATGGTGTTAATGCCACCTAGTACTCAAATTCTCTATTGATATGATTAATGAGGGTTTTTAAGGAGTGGGTCATAGTACGGTGTATAAAAATAGAAATAGATTCTGTTTGGCGGAAGAAATATCGAAATTCTTGTGTGCAATGTACATTGCACGTGAAATAAGATCGTGTTTTGAGTACGAAAAAGGTAATTGACGCTGTACGATGATAACCCCTAATGTACGCTCGATAATCGAAAGATATTGAAGGAATACTTAATAGATAAGATGAGGGAAAGATTACCATCTTAAAAGTGAGTAAAAGCAACACGTGAAATAAAATACGGCAGACGAAAATCTATGTCACCTTTTTTTAATTTACACGATTGTAAATAACAAGCTGCGTGGAAAGTATTCTAGAGTTGAGACTGAAAAATGAGATCTCGACAAATTTCTTATTGAAAATCTTCTTTTTGTCCTGCAAAACTTGGACTAATATTCTTCCCAATGCGAAAAGATAAAATTCATTTGTTGTATGCACCGGTCACCAAAAATATAAACTGAAATGCAAATAAAATTGTATTAGACATCGTGTTTAGTGTAAGGTGTAAAGTGTATATTGCATGGTGTATGGTGCATGGTGTATGGTGCATGGTGTATGGTGTGTGGTCATGGTGTATGGTGTAAGGTATATGGTATAATAGTGTATGGTGTGATGGTGTATGGTATATGGTGTAATGGTTCGTGGTGTATTGTGTAATGGTGCATGGTGTATGGTGTATGGTACAATGATGTGATTGATACATACATATATAAATACATACATACATACATACTTATATACATACATGCATGCATACATACATACATACATACATACATACATACATACAAACATACATCCACACATACATGCACATATAAATGCATGCATACATACATATATACATACAAATTATATCATATATTTATTCAAATATACATACATACATACAAACATACATAAAATCAATATATACATGGATATACATACATACATACATTCATACATACATGTCGACAGATGCATACGTTCTAGTGCAGATGCACGTATGTTACCACAAATTTATGTATATCAGTACCTACCTATCTGCCTATCTTCATGCATACATACGTACATACATACATACATGTGGAAGCAGATGCTTATGTTCTAGTAGAGATGTATGTGTGGTATCAGAAAAGTGTATATGCATATCCTTACGTTAACACTCGTATTAGCCCCACAAATGCATGTATGCACGCATACATACATACAAACATACATACACACCCACATACATACATACGTACATGCAAATAGAAATAGATGCATATTTTCTTATACAGGTATACGTTTCTAATCACAAATATACATCGGTGAGAATACATATGCACGTGTAAACGGTCGTATAATGCACAGAAATACATGTGTGCACTCATACATACATACAATAATACGTATATACATACATACATACATACATACATGCATGCATACATATATAATTGCAAACATACAAACATACATGCATACATACATACATACATACATACATACAAATACATACATATATACACATACTTACATACATACATACAATCATACATACATATTCACAAGCATATATATTCACATACATGCATACATACATACATACATACATACATACATACATATTGCATACATACATACATATATACGTACATAAAACATCCATACATACATACATGCATACACTCATACAAACATACATAAATGCATACTTACATCCATACATACTAACATATAGACATACAGATATATATTCATATAAACATACATACATACATACATACATACATACTAACATAACATACATACATACATCCATGCATAAAAATAAACATACATACATACATACATACATACATACATACATACATACATACATGCAAACATACATACATACATACATACATACATACATTCATACATAAATGATACATATATCCATACATACTAACATACAAACATACAGACATATATATATATATCTAGTGTATATATTTCCAGGTGATAACCGGCGTCTACAAAGTAGCTGTTATTGTTTTGTTTAGACTTTTTTGTACATAGTTTTGGTTTGATTTCATTTTTTTTATTTTATTGTGTTTTGAAAATGGCACGGACAGGGCTAAAATATTAACTGTATTATTTGTGATTATATTCTTCTCACAAAGTGTATCATGTCGGATCTAGTACGTCGGGAATTTCGGTGTTGTTGCTTTCTTTATATATATATATATATA
>MJUU01030400.1:7381-23379 GCA_002080025.1 Modiolus philippinarum
TTTTTTTCAATTCCAGCCCCCTTTTGAAAATTAAATGGTCCGTTCCTTTAAAAAGTCTTGTCTGTAAATGAATTCGTATAATTGTTAGTCGAGTATTATGAAGATTGTATTTTTGGTCTATTTCTATATATAAATCCACAAAAACATGTATAATTGTAATATCTTTGTTTTCTTTATATGAATTCGAATATACATCGTATCTTACTGACATATAACACAGTTAGAAGAATAAACGAAAACAACTGGGATGTAGTTTTATCTATGTTTTTCTTTTGTATGTAGAAAGGAATCTTATCTACTATATTGTCATTTACGAAATTTCTATATCCAAAGAATAGCGAATTTTGTTTGATGCCAATCTTCTATTACAGCCGTGCTTTCTTGAAAAGTAAGGAAAGTGAGATCGTGGGTAAAATACAGATCGTCCCTGCATGTTAATTTTGTGTTTAGTGCTTTTCCCGAAGAATGGCATCCGCCATTATATCAGAACAAAAAGTGGCGATTTGTCAGCCTGGAATCATAGTCATGTGGGACTGACTGGGGCGACATGTCTGTCTTTGCACGAACTACGAAAGCGTATTGATGCCACTTGAAGAAAAAAATATCTCGTATTTATGAGATAATTATCTCAAGATAATGAATTATTATCTCATTATTAAGAAATAATATCTCATAATTATGAAAAAATATTTTATAATTATGAGATAATTATCTCATAATAATGAGATATTTTCTCATAATTACGAGCTATGTTTTTCTTCGTGTGGCATCAATACGCTTCCGTAATGTGCTAGCACATTATACTTTAAGGTCTGTAACGCGTAATTGTATGGTATCGTACAAAGCAGAACTCCATAAATATCAAACCCATACTTTTATTCTTCCCATTATAAAGCAGAAATATTAGTCACTTGGTGTAAAACAACAAATCTTCCATCACAGAAAAAAAACACGAATTATTCACCAACGGATTAAGTCATTAAAAAACGAAGGTTGCTGTCCGTTTCTTGACATTTTTGTAGAAATTCTGCGCAAAATTTAAAAAATTTAAAGGAAAGGGTATGGGGGGTTCAAATTCCTTGAATCCTCCCTCCGGATACGCCAATGAAATTATTTTTCAACAGTTACTGCGTAGAAAGCAATTCATCAATACAAAAGACCGATATTTTGACTCCCCTTTTTTATGTATTGCGGCTTGCTTATATAAATAACATGAATAAGAAAAGTACCCCAAGATATATAAGTGTTTAACAAAAAAATAAATTAAGAAAATAAAATAGATAGATGATTATCTATTAAGAAAAAAGATAAACAAAAAGATTGATTCACTAAAGACATTTTAGTAATTTCACCGGGAATTCCAACAAATGAAGGATATTTGCACAATTCAGTGTTTGTCCTTTTCTGAAAAGGGAATTATTTTTATTGAAAAAAAAATTCTTTTACTGTTATTTTCAGTAAAATTATCTTGTCACAAGTAATAACCGTCTATTCCGGGATTTTACGTGGAATATTATCGTGATTTGCCTCCAATACAAAATGATCGGATATCAAGTATATGCGAAAACGTTACGTTATGCATTGTAACGTCGACATACAACCTTATGTTTGGCATCTTTTACACCTCTTGCAAAAGTTTGCGCTTACATAGAAAAAAAGATGCTCCATGACATATGGTTTTCTATATATCAATGGATTCGAAATTTCGTCCTCTTCTTTGTGTTAGTTTTTGGACAATATGTAATCGCTGCATTTGTAGATATATCGAAAAACGTAACATTTTCAGGTGTGAAATTGCTATTTTTACGTTATGTCTTTGTAAAAGTGGACCCCAAAGATCGGGTTTTCAATATCAAATATCTTTCTTAAGTGATCCATGGCCCTTATTAAAAAGTTGATATTCCGATGTAAGTCAGAAAAATCTACTTGTGTGCAAATTTTCACGAGAAAGTAAGACATAGCCATTTAGTAACGTCTCACCTTAATTTAATGTGATTGATAAAATAATAAACCTTTTACAGCACACACAAATAAACACGGTAGCTCTTTATTCTTCCGAAAAAAAAACGCAATTCTATCTCTTTCCACCTTTCGTTCTCCATTGCCTAAGTATCTCCATAAACTACGATCACGCTTTGTTTAACACAATTGAAAAGTCTTTTATAGTAATTGTATTTTTATTGATTATTGCACAATACCTCATCTATAGTTTTAAATTCTTATTATTTTTATCATATCTATATTTATAAATCTGGCTAATTTAAGCGATATTGCAATACCAATCCCATCATCCTCTACAAACCTGTTCCCAGTACCACCTATAGTAAATGTTTATAATACTTTTTAACTTCCACAAGGAAACAGAAAAATTAAACCCCGCCCCGATTTATCAGGACGAAACTGGACGCCATTTTGATTTTCGAGAATCTGAAATTCCTATTGGTCAATAGTCTTCTGCTCATGCGTTCTCCTCACTACGCAAGCGTACTCCTCACTTTCCCCCAAGAACTATCTGTATAGCTAGGCTATTCCATAGCCTAGCTAATTAGAGGTTAAAACACGGTTTACATTTATGGTAACTTTTCAAGTTCTCAAAATTTGATATGTAATGATGGAGTCGAAAGAAATAAGCGTTTCGATAGAATCTATACAAGCTATATATTTTGAATATCAAGCCACTTGTCCACAATTTGGTTTTATATTTGTCAAGGTAGATCATATTGAAATAACCCGTTTTAAATATGCTAACAATATTTAAGAGATATCAAGCTATTTTATCCAATATTTTCAGCTGGTGATCATGTTAAATTTGGATTTCCCATGGCCGCCACCGTATCCATTCTTGGATGGAGTTTACTGGAATTTAAAGACGCTTACATTGCAAGTGAACAGTTGGTTGAGATGTATGATTGTATCAGGTGGCCACTGGAGTGGTTGCTGAAATGTCACACCGGGAAAGATGAGTTGTATGTTCAGGTACATATTACATATGTTTCTTGCTTCTAGGAAAAAGTGAAGGGTCTGTAAATCTCGTATAATATCGAAACAGCCAGGTACGTAAATTTTACCAGAAAGTTGTATTTCTTAAAGAAATAGACAGCTGCGCTAAGAGTGCATGATACGCCCGTCCCTACTTTAAAGCAAACTGATCAAATGATTCTTGAAATTAAAAACTCAATCTGATCAAACTTGACAATAGAGGCAAGCAAAATTTCAAGAAAAGTGATGAAAGCGTTCTCTAGTTAGAGTATGACGTGTGGAAGGAAATTGCATTTTCATCCTTTTCTGAAAAAATCAAAGTCCCATAACTCTGGAATGAAATATCCACTAAAAAAATAAATTGATGGGAGGTTTCTTCCATCATAGAAACAATCTTGCAAAGTTTCAAGAAAAACGATCAAAGCGTTCTCTAGTTAGATGTGTGGATGGAAATTGCAATTTCATGCTTTTTGCAATAATCAAAGTCAAATAACTCTGGAACAAAAAATTCACCGACATAATAAAACGATCGGGAGCTTTCTTCCGTCATATTCAACAATCCTGCAAAGTTTCAAGAAAAATTATCAAAGCGTTCTATGGTTAAAGTACGACAAACGGACGGACTCCGGTATGCCATAATGCGTCCCGTCGTAGAAGGGCGTATAAAATGTGACGATTCAATAAAAAATTTAGACATCACTTTATGTTGAAACGTTTTCGAGTTACAATTTAAACATGAACTGACTTACAGACCGCTGTCATGTAATATAATTATTGTCTTATTTTTTATACAAATCTGTGTTGAAGTCTATATGTGTTTCAAATTAAAATATTAATCAAACCAAGGGAAGAATGTTCTCCTTGTTGCCAACAATTTGCAATAAATGGATATAGAGTAAATGCACATGTGACAAGTCTCTACAAATACATATTAGAACCAGGCAGTGGAACCACAGTTTTTTTATTGTTATCTTCATCAATAAGCTTTGATTATACCTAATAGTAAGCTCAAGACGTCCCCTAGTCCCGGTTTGATTGTTATATGCCGAACAATGCTACACCCATTTCTTTACTGGTCAATTATGATAGATCAGACATATGTTAAACTGGCAAATTGCTCTTACAATCACTGTCTTCGATTCCCGACAAAAGCACTCTAGTGTCTCAAGCTAGTGGACGATTACAACATATAGACAAACCCACCAAGTCTATGAAAGAAAAAAAATACAATAAATACCCAAATTGCATAAAAAACTGTATATTGTGCTATGCTTTACACGTGTTTCAAGGAGAAACCTCTCATAAGTAGCATTGAAATCACACAATATGGAAAGCCATAATCCAAAAGTAGCCAAAAAAGAAGTACTCATTACCAAAAATATCAAAATAGGTTGCCAATTCAGTACCAAGGACATCCACCGATTGCCATACACGGAATGAAGCCTCAGTATTTTAAGGGGTTAGAATTTATTAACAAAATTTTTAAGCAGTAAATTTCTATAAAACGCAAGGTAATTTTTTCATGTCAGATAAGTCTAACTATTGGGCTGGTGAATAAGAAATCTTGTCGTTATAAAATTATGTGTTTTGGGCACTATAAACAGTTGGTCAGAATAACATTTTGAAATGACAAAAATAATACAATTGAAAAGCTGAACTTTTTGATTCCATATGTAAAATTCAATCAAGAACAAGCACACCATAGCTGAAATATATAGAAAGCATACGTCTCCCACACAGGGATTTTTCTTTGCAGACTCCAAATTGCAAGAGACAAATTCCAATCTTGAAAAACTTTGAAAGGCTATTGCGTAAATACTTATGAGACAAATTCTCTCCACATTCACGGTAGAACCCAAGCAATAGAGCAACGCTTTTATTGTGTTCTTCATCTTGAAGTCACTATGAAGCCTTCAACATTGAGCTTTGCTCATACGTCAAGGTAAGTCCAAGACGGTCCAACACATTTTTAGCAGAATTCATTGGTAAATTTAGAACAACGCCACATCCATATTTTTACTGGTCATGCTAGATCGTCAATAAACATTTCCTGGTAAAGTTCTTGTTTTCCGTTTCCCAACAAAAGTACTAGTGTCTGAAGCTGGTGGACATTTACAACATACAGGCAAACACAGGGTACCGATGGATGAACAGTTCAACAATTGATGTGAACTTGCATTTACGAAAGAGCACCATATTATGAAAAATACAAATGTCATAAGGAAGAAAAAGGGTACTGCGATATAATTCTTCTGTATGTGGGACTGTTTAACTTACACCCGATTAGGAGTATGCACAAAATTAGCCAATTTTTTATGGCTTTTCCCATCATGTTATGCATCCATATTCAATGTATTTCGTATATATAATCGCTGAATTACTTTTGTCAAGTATATAATGGTGCCTTTTTGAAAGGTTGGCGATGGTGGAAAAGATCATGCTTTCTGGGGAAGACCTGAAGATATGAAAATGGACAGGCCTGCATTTAAGATTACAGCCAGTAGTCCCGGAAGTGACGTAGCATCAGAATATGCTGCCGCATTGGCTGTTGGTTCTATGGTATTTAGGGAAAGAGGTAATTAACACTCTAATTTGAATTTGTCCGATATATTTTTACTTCTGAACACCTGTCATAATTTACTGAATATTCAAACATGCTGAAACAAGAAATTAAAAAAATATATAATTGTATCAGGATGCTGATAGAAAAGTTTATCGGTAATTTGGGTCAGTTTTCTTTGATCTCTACATCGTCATAAAGCTTGTATCAAAGGCAAGACGACCAGCAACAAGTGATACTAGAAATTATCAGCTGTTGGTTATTTGGCATGCGCGAACATGTTGCGGAAGGATATATCTTTATTTTTTGGCCAATCGCGCTTCAGTGGTCAAAGAGCAAAAAAGCACGTGAATGATGTGGAAAAAAATAGCTCAATTGAAAAAGTTAATAGTGCAACAAAAATAACTACACCTTTTGCTTAGTAAATAAATGTCAATGATTTTTAACATCAAAATAAATTTTCATGCAAACAAGAAAAAATAGATAAATAAATAGAAAATCTTGATAAAAAAACACCAACAATCAACAAAAATACAATGTATAAACATGACATGATGAGATCAAATGTTGTGCTAAATCAGATCTACCCAGACACTAAGCAGTGTTACAAGTACAATTAAAATGCAACGCATACACAGTATCCGGAAACTATCTGAAACAACAACAACAAAAACATAACCTCCGGCACCATGGTACTGTCAATACTTCCACCAAATCTCGGACTGATGAGCTTGTCCATATTACTAGTAAATCATTGCAACGAGACGTGTGGCTTATTGAAATTTGGTAAAGACAGGAGAAAAACTAGGCGACAGAGAACGGAGTCAGAGAAGGGGAGGGAGCAAACGTCAACTCTGGACGGGATCTTAAAAAGGAAATAGGGACAGGGACAGAGCACTATTGGCCGTTGATTGAGTATAAATAAGAAAAAGTGACAGGGACTGGGGGAAAATGTCTTGTGTTCTCAAAACAAGAGTAACATCATGACATTGACGCCATTACACATTGACAGTTCCATTGAGGATATTGAAATAACGGCAGTAGAATACCGAAGGAACAAAGGGGTGAAATTCACAAAAATCGAAGTCCAAAGACAGGGCAAAAACGAGAACACAGAAAACAATGACGTTAGACACAAAAACAATAACGCCAGACAGACACAGAGCACAGAACCAGAAACCACAACATTCAGAACAAAGGCACTCACAGTGTGAACTCCAGTGAAACTGAGAGTGACATCAGGTGCTCCGGAAGGGTAAGCATGTCCTGCTCTGTTAACAGCACCCGTCACACTGTGAGTGATTCAATCCGGATAAATGTCAAAGTCGGTAGTCAAATCCGGGAAATATGAACAATTTCCTTTTGAATATCCTTAAAACATCAAAACATTTATCACATAGTTTCAACCTACCTTATCACACTATAATATGATCTTGGAAATGGCGACCAAATTTACTTGCATGCACCTTTCCAGATAGTGTTCCAACTTTGTACCAAATATGAATGATTTCTGTCCAGTCATCATTGAGATATAAACCGGACAAAAAGAGGTGGAAGAAAGAAAGAAAGAGAGCGTAATAATAACTAGATTTGCAATTGCAAGCAATAGCTGATGTCGCCCTTGACAGCCAATTCAATGATTACAGCTTGTTCGCAACATCAAAATCTACCTAGAAATCAATTTTCGTTGAAATCGGACAAAGTTGAAATTTTTTACGTATTTTGCCAGCCATCTTGAAAATGGCAGCCATTTTGGAAAAAAATTGCGTAAATTCCTACCTCTCATTTCACTGAACATTTACACAAAACATGAACAATATCTGAAAAGCTGATCCTGAGATATCAAACATTCAATTTTGTAACGTAAAATAGCGGCCATCTTGGAAATGGCGGCCATTTTAAAAATTTTGGCCGGTGCATGCACATCTTCTAATGGTGGTCAAACTTTGTGCCAAGTATGAATGAATGCTGTCCCGGCATCTTTGCGAAAATCCGTGGACAAAATCCTTGGAAGAAAGAAAGAAAGAATAATGAAAAATAACAAAGAAACGGACCAAAAACAATATGTCGTCCCGACTACGTCTGGGGCGACATAACAAGATTTGCAATTGCAAGCAATAGCTGATGTCGCCCCTGGCAGCCAATTCGATGATTCCATTTTGTTCGCAGTGTCAAAATCTACCTAGAAATCAATTTTCGTTGAAATCCGACAAAGTTGAAATTTCGACGTATTTTGGTGGCCATCTTGGAAATGGCGGCCATTTTGAAAATAAAAATATTAAAACGCACATCTTCAAATGATGATCCAACTTTGTGCCAAGTTTCATAAAGTTCTGATCTTGCATCACCGAGTAATTTCATGGAAAACTTTTGACTGGAATAATAATAATGATAAGAAACGGAGGAATAACAATATGTCGTCCCGACAACGCCAAGATCTACCTAGAAATCAATTTTCATTGAAATCGGACAAAGTTGAAATTTTGACGTATTTTGGGCGGCTATCTTGAAAATGACGGCCATTTTGAAATTCTTTTTCGCATAAATTCCTTTCTTTCATCTTACCGAACATTTATGTACAATATGAACAAATTCTTCAATACAGTTCCTGAGATATTGAATCCTCCATTTCTCAACGTAAAAGAGCGGCCATCTTGGAAATAGCGGCCATTTTGAAAATTTTTGTCGGTGCATGCACATCTTCTCATGGTGGTCCAATTTTATGCCAAGTATGATTGAATTCTGTCCAGGCATCTTTGAGAAAATACGCGGACAAAATCTGTGCAAGAAAGAAATATAATGAAAAAAAATAATAACAAAGAAACGGACCAAAAACAATATGTCGTCCCGACTACGTCAGGGGCGACATAATAACTAGATCTGCAATTGCAAGCAACAGCTGATGTCTCCCCTGACAGCCAATTCGATGATTCCAGCTTGTTCGCAGCATCAAAATCTTCCTAGAAATCAAATTTCGTTGAAATCGGACAAAGTTGAAATTTTTACGTATTTCGGCGGCCATCTTTGAATAGACAGCCATGTTGAAAAAAAATTTCCGTGCATACCCACTCCAGATAGTGATCCAACTTTGTACCTAATATGAATGAATTCTGACAAAGCATGATTGAGAAAATTTCAATTTTTGTTAAAATTGGACGAATTTCGAATTTTTCGTATTTTGGTAGCCATCTTGGAAATGGCGGCGACTTTGAAAAAAATTTTACTTGCATGCACCCCTCCAGGTAGTATTCCAACTTTGTACCAAATATGAATGATTTCTGTCCATGCATCATCGGGAAATAAGCCGGACAAAAAGAGGGGGAAGAAAGAAAAAAAGAAAGAAAGCGTAATAATATCAAAGAAACGGACCAAAAACAATATGTCGTCCCGACTACGTCTGGGGCGACATAATAAGAATTGAGAAAAAATAATAAGTCTCCCAAAACTTCGTTTGGGTGACTTAAACATAGGTGGAAAATCCAGTTTTTCAACATTGGGTACTCCTTGGTGCAAATTTACCGTGCATTTCCTGGAAAGTTGATATTGCAATAATTCAAAGCAGCTTAGAACTATAATTTTATTGATATGCCAAAAGTACAGGTATGGTCAAACAACCAAATACCGAAGTTACTGTTTCACTTTATGTATGTGACCGTTTCGACAACTTATGTCTCTTGAGTGCAAATCATATAAAATGTATGGAATATCAGAGAACAAATAAAATATTAATTTATTTACTTTTTTGCAATGATTAATAGTGGTAAGGTAAAAACGTTAAGATTTTGTGCAATTTGGATACCGTCAAGTTAAATCAAATACAAATGTACAGAAATTACAGTTTATATAAATGAATTCTATGGTAGATAGAGAGTTATACTAACAGGGAAGGGGTAATTGCAGCTTTTAACGAGTGATACCGACAACTTTGACAAGATATATCACTGGGATATGAATAAGATAAAGCACTTTCGTATCTACACTCGACAGGCCTCGAGAGATAAAGAAGTGCTTCGTCTATTACATCAATTGTTATAAGTTCTGCGGTATCAGAACATATATCTTTCAAATTCTTACAACAAGGTAACAAGAAGCCAGATGCATATATATAAATAAGCATGGTCCAAAACATACAGCTAACATAGAACTAATAGCCGTAAATGTCTGAAAAATAAGGCAAAATCAGCTAACGACAGAACAGATAACAGAGAACTAATAGCCGTAGATGTCTGAAAAAAGGCAAAATCAGCTAAAGACAGAACAGCTAACAGAGAACTAATCGACGTAAATGTCTGAAAAGTAAGGCAAAATCAGCGAAAGACAGAACAGCTAATAGAGAACTAATAGCCGTAAATGTCTGCAAAGTAAGGCAAACTCAGCTAAACAAAGATTTTTTTCAAGTTTTCGGTTATCAAATCAGCACCAATGATAACTGGTCTGATAATACCCTTCTAGAACTGGTTCCATTTTCGTTGGATATTTCATGAAAAGATGCTTGACGGAACAAACCAATTACATTTTAAAACATTTGTACCTTAGGAGAGTGTTTGTAATTTTCGGAGAGAAAATAGTATTGAATGACCGAAATGTTTAATTTAATAGTGAATTTATAGACAAAATACATATCATGTAAATGCGAGCTATTTACGAGGCGTTTTGATGTCATTGAATATTTTAAACTATGCTTTGTACTTTTTGGCAAGTACCCCTCGTTTCCTTTTCCTTTTATTGAAATCATGAATGCCCAAATGAATACCGAAGTAACCACCAAAAACCATAAAGAATACATTGCAATACAGACAGAAAATGTAAATGACAAAGACGAAAAAACAGAACATAACACAAACGCCACAAAAATAAAACACTTACAGTTAGAACCTGTCAAAACATGAGTGTCATCAAGTTGCTCTGGAAAAGTAACCATGACCTGCTTCACTAGTGTCACCCGTCATATTGTAAGTGAAAAGTCCGGTGTAATGTCAAATTCGGTATATGTCAATCCAGTAATAACTCGGGATCTATTGAAAAATGTCAATCTTCATTTGTAATATAAACATATTGTAGCTATCCTTCAAATCGTGATGACGACCATATAGCTTTTGAGTGACAATATTTACAATGAATGAACGTAACTCTTGAGATAGTAATTACGCTTTGTTGACGAAATTGACGTACACATTACCTGCACGGCTGTAGCAAATGAGCTGTGAAATGTAGACTTCATATGCTGGAGATGTGGATATAATACTACATAAACCGACGGAAAGTTCACATTTTGGAAAGTCTTAATCATCACGTTTGAAATATATTATGGAATTTAAATGTCCCGAGTTATCAATAAAATGTTGAAAGTTCAGTCAGGATGCTGATGTTGATGTATCAGTGGTCTCTTTAATTTCCAGTTTATTTTGGGTTGATGATACGAAGGATTGTGTAGAGATAAAACACTATCTATGTAACGGAACTGAAATTAAGAGATGTGGCTAAATTTTGCTCTTTATTCTATAAACCTGGCTTCATAAGTATATAAATATAAATCTGATAGAGGTGGCGGATAGTTAGTCCCCATTGGTATGCCTGTTGGAAAACGAGTCCTCCGAATTTAACAAATACATTGTCATTTATTAATTCCAGCATGGCAATAACATCCTCCTCAGTATACTTTTGCTTGAATCAGCAAAAAGTTTGACAAAATAAGATTTTTCTTTACACAACATAAATATGAGTGTCTTTTTTCACCTTTTTTGAGCAGAACGACTGATGAATTAGATCGCAGAGTACTGATTTCAATTTGTCATTTGGGTGTGTGTTGAAAAACAAAGATTTTAATACTGTAGAAAATATTAAGTTCCGCTGAAGATAGATATAGTTATTTAGAATCCACATCTGATTCAATCCCAGCTCGTTGAGTATGCTTTTTTCACAGTAGTTCAGGCCATCTTTGACTGCTATAAGTAGTGTAGTAAAGAGTTCTGTATAGCATTTGGAAGATTCAGCAAAATAACTTTTCTTGTTAGGACATTTGTGGAAATATGGGGGTAATAACAAAATTACTGAACTGAATTGAAGGAAGGTAACCTTATTGGTTTTCGTCATTGCACTTGTTCCAAAGGAGGACCAGACATATTTGAGATTGTTGAGGATGTCCTCCTTAAGAATCGTTAAACTGAGTAAGTTGGGGCTACCAAATGAATTGTCAAAACCCATTTCTTTTATTAAGCAGTAAATGCCTTTTACAGAGAAATTTGATGTTTTATTTGCTTTTTCTGCTGGAACAATTATGTAATTGTCATAGAGGAAAAACAACGTTTTTCACAACGGCCGGATCTTTAAATATCCTTTTTGAGAGATAGATGTTTTGAGGCCCTGTATACGAGTTACGATCAAGGACGTTATGATCCAGTCAGAAAATGTTTCAACTGTTTTCTTCCCCTCACTCGTTTTTCACATTCTTCAACAGCATCCATCAAAAGTTTGAAATACTATTTCTATTTCATAGGCTGTGTTTCACAATATTTTTTAGCTTTGGCGAATAGATGTCGTAACTTATCATGTTGAGAACCCGGGTAATAAGCTGTCTATAAGATTTAGGAATTTTAGGTATCCAGTTGAGTTAGACTTAAAAATGTAAGAAGAAAAAGTTGGATGTGAAGGAGATTTCGATGTTCACATCTATATCCCCGTTTTTAGCCTACAGTAGACCGATATATATATATTTTTAAATGAAGACGTTTTATTTCTTGGGTTGCTTGAAGTTTACTTTTTCAAAAATTTTACACAGAAAAAAGTCCATGTTTGATCTAACATGGTCAACATTATGAGTATATATATCATGCAATGCGGAAAGTATTTTTCCTGTGCTTGTTTTAGAAACTGTTAGCAACTTTTTATATGTTAGAATTTCTTTATCAATACTGAATTAATTTTACTTCTTCCATCCAATCCAGATCCTGCTTTTTCTGCCAAACTGTTGAAACATGCAAAAGAATTATATGAGTTTGCTAGAACGTACAAAGCAAAATATAGTGATAGTGTAAACCAAGCAGCCGCTTATTACAGGTTGTATATTTAAATTTAGATACTTTCAATTATTAGTGCTCAATGAATGTTGTGCTTAGTGAGATTTTTATAATAACAATAACCTCACCCCTATTAAGCTGGGTAATGTTCAGGTAAAGGTTAATGCTCAAATATGAAAAAAGTACCTAAACATTACCCTGAACCGGAACACAACGTTATCCAAAGTAATTTGTTTTCATTTTACTCAACCGGGCTAAACATTATCCAACAGGACTAAACCAATTATACGCGAACTCTTCTTACCTAAACTCAGCTTAATAGGAGTGAACCTGTGTCGCAGAAAATTTTAATTTTACAGTAGACTGTTCTGTTAATCGATTACTGCCATTACATATAGACAAGAAAGGCTATGGCTATAAAGCCATATCAAGCTATTGGATCTTTTTTTTTTTTAAATTTGATTGACATATGCTGTATATCAATATGTAGTAATGAATTCTTTCATGCACCCGTGTATTCTTTCCGCTTTGATAAAATACACTTGGACGAAAACCCAAAAGACATTAATACACTATGATATTTTTTTCTGACGGAATAATTTTTATTTACGCACTAGTGCAAGGTAAAAGTACACTAGAGTTTTTTTGTGTACCCGGACATTCCGCACACCGGAAAAAAATTACGCTTCCCCACTCGCTGAACCGTGCTCGTGGTCCTTTCATGGGGGGGGGGGGGGTATACCTATCTTAAGGTAGGTACGGATGCGCGGCCTATAAAAAGGGTATGTTTTTTTTTCAAGTCTGAAATATATGATATATTCATACACCTGACAATAGCCAAGCACTGTTTCGTGGCGCTTTCGTTTGTGCAGTTGTAAAAAAACAATTAAATTTCTGTAATTAAATTGAATCATTTAATTCTTTGCATCTTATCATCTGCCCTTTTCCTCAATATTGTTTAACGAGGCAAACATATCCTGCATATACATTTGTGTTAAATCTAGAATTCATAAGAAAACGTTACAAATATATAAAGAAATTTACTATTTTAAAGTTTAGTATCTGCGAAGATGAGGACTGCCTTTTTTTCATTTTTGTTATCATGCATATTCTGTTGACATTCTGCTTACAAATAGCATAAATAGAGCAAATTCCGTCTTTGATTAAAAAAAAAGACAACAATGTTGACTAATGCATTTTATTGCACAATTCAGTTTGGTAGGAAAGGATCCTGAAATGTGCCATTTTACTGAAAAATCATAAAGGTTGAAATTTTAATGGTTTCAAATTAATTATTACAGTTGTGCAATGCGTGGAGTAGATCGTCCTGTTTTTACAAATTTTGCGCTACGGTTTTGCAAAACGGAACTTACCAATTAGTTGATTAAAAGTTAAATATTGGGAACTTACATGATTTTGTGCAAATATTCTGCATAAGTCGGGCTCATTTTGTATATTGTTTACAAAAAGTAAAAACGCCTCGTGACTAGAGATCCAATGTCAAAAATATGTCTATAGTTTGTTTAAATTTCTGGCAGAAATCCATCAATTTATTCTCATGTACACGCTCTGTATATTTCAGTTGTGGTGTATTTCTCGTATGATATCATACTTACAAAATTGGGGCATTTTTGTACTATCTGGCCATCTATTTTTAATGCGCAGATTTCACTATTTCATAATGCAAAGTTTTTCTTACAGTCGACTCGATGCGTGCCCTGTGTTTGTTGTTGTGATTGTGCACTGGTACGGGGTGGATCGCTGGTGTTTTTTTTCGGGCATCAAATTAGTGATTGTAGGAGCACTTTGTCAAGATAATTTGTGTGTTGACGATTTCGCATCCATTAGAGTTAAAGACATGGAAGTAGCTTGGTTTCACATGTAGCAATGAATTTCCCAAACCAATGCTAGGGGCTATCCTGAACTTACTATAATGTTTGAGTAAAGGTCACGGTGAGTTTAAGATGAAGAAGAACAATAAAAAGCGTTGTCCCACTACCATGGTTTTGTAGAGACTTTGTCTCATGTGCATTTACTCCCAGCTACTGTCATTGTTTATCAATCAGCAAAATACTGATATATGAGAACACTAATCGATTTAATACTGTTTATAACTTAATTATACCTTCTGTAAGTAAGCTGTATTCTGATTGGTTAATAGTCGGTGTATTTTTTGGCAAATACCCCTTCACCGTGGTATTTGTCCCGGAGTCATCTGTGCGCTTTAATGATACAGACATTCGGTGTAATTAAACAGATATATCATGAACGTCGGGGTATTTGCCAAAAATACAAGCCTTGGGTCTAAATTTCCCTCGCCTTTCAGCCTCGGGAAATTTTACTGCCCCACGACTTGTATTTTTGGCAAATACCCCTCCTTATCATGATATATCTGTATATCTGTTAAAAATACTTATAATTGTTACTGTCCAATAGGTCATTCCAGTATGAAGATGAATTATCATGGGGAGGTGCTTGGTTGTATAGAGCTACGAATGATTCACAATATTTAAAAGACGCAGAAACATATTATCAAACTGGAGCAGCATGGGGACAATCGTGGGACGACAAAAATGCCGGAAATATGGTAATGATTACGAACTATCTTTAAAGATAATCTTATAAGGGTCTGTACGTCTCAACACGAGACGCCGCCAGGAAATGATAACATTGAAATTTCAAGACATTTCCCCCCAAACACAACGTCCTAGGATTATGGATGTTTTAGTTGAGACGACATATTTTTCCATAAAAGTAACACACCCGGACTCTCTTCATGAATTGGAGATTGAAATACAGCACAAGATTATCTATTCAAGTGAGATGAAAAAAATCTTGCATTATCGTTTAGGCGTAGCAGAAGCTAAATACGGTTTTGCCTATGATTAAATTTATACAGCTAAAAGATATAGATGATATAGTAACCATAGTTACGAATATTGTAAGTAAGACAATCTCCAAAGTTGCTAGACATCGTGGACGTTAGAACATAAAATCAGCTAAGGTGAAAACTGTGAAAAAATGACTCGATCCTTAGTAAAATAAAATATCTATAAACTTTAGCAATTGTATTTTTTTCAAATAAATGGTTATTGGACAAGAAATGAAGTACTGAACTAATGACCTGATAATATCCTAGGAGACTAACAATCCATCAGAAAAACATCTACCTTTCGAAATATCGAAAATGCAGTTAAAGTGTCTCCATGGTATTATATCATGTTAGGCTGATGTTTACTTAGTTATTCAGCTAGGTTTGATACATTTGGATTGTTAATAGATATAAA
The DNA here is from genome assembly GCA_002080025.1 of Modiolus philippinarum. Lineage (NCBI taxonomy): Eukaryota > Metazoa > Mollusca > Bivalvia > Mytilida > Modiolidae > Modiolus > Modiolus philippinarum. The sequence goes on from MJUU01030400.1 coordinate 23,224, forward strand.
AAGTTCCAAGGTATTTAACATCATTCAGACATTGTTCCTTCACAACATTTGATTTAAAAGATGCACTTAAACGCATTAGCCGTAAACCTGGTGCTGGATTTGAAAGAAAATGTGAATAACGCATGGGAGATAATTATACTAATGGAAAAAAAGAAA
>MJUU01030405.1:1129-24159 GCA_002080025.1 Modiolus philippinarum
GAAAAAATAATGGATATTGTCAACGAGTAAATGTACAGGAGACAAAATTCATACAGATACATGTTAAAATTAACCAAATGCAACAACGCTTTTACTGTTCTTCATCTTCTATACTTTCAACATTTTCTATATAGTCTTTTGTTGCCCAGTAAATAATTTTACGATTATCTTTTTTCGAAATTAACGCGTAAATCCGACTAAACAGTACTTCAGTACTTTGATTGTATAGTGCCCTCGCGGGACAATATAAGTTCTTCTTCTTCGTCGTCGTCTTCATACCGAAACACTGTCAGACACATACTGAGGATGACAAAATAAAGTGGCGAGATGGCAGAAGAAATTGTATTAAAAGGGCATTTGTGTTATCAACTTCTTCAAGGGTGCAAGAGATGTAAGTCTAGTACACGTGTTTCAAGGAGTAACCTCTCATCAGCAGCATTAAAATCAAATAATATGGAAAGCCATAATCGGAAAAATTGTAATCAAAGAAGTACTCATTGCCAAAAATATCGAAATGGGAAGCCAAATCCAGTACTAAGAAAATTGGCAATATATATTTTTGTTTTAAGTACCCACTTAGAGACAAAGGATGGACAATTATTCATGTTTTCATTGGCGAATTAAGAGATGAGTTCGGGGTTGGATACCTCCCCTTTTTATTATTTTAAAATTTCGTGCAGAATTTTACTGGAACCTCATTGAACACCCCTTTTCGAAGGTTGGACCCGCCTGTGTATTTCACTGTCTTTTGACATATTTTTGTTCAAATCAAGGAGTTAAATAGATAATATATAACTCCTTGTTCAAATATAAAGTATTGGTGATACTGACAAGTGATCATGCAGGGATGTATATTGATATACGCCCTTGAAGTGATCAACGGAAACCGAAAAAAAAGTCGACTCGAATTGAGTATAGCTGTAGAATATAGCTGTATACTTATCAATAAGTAATATGCAGAATTTAAATTCACAGTAACTTCGATATTTAGTCATTAGTAAACACTGAATTTTTCTTTTTTTTACAAAAAATACGATACGCATAAATTTGAAGTCTTATTAATGCAACCCAGAGGGGATGTGAAAATTATAGGTTTTTTTGCCAAATTTCGACAGTTATGCAAGATGTTCCAATATTACTTCGGAATCCTAATATGGTCAAGATACAGCATTTACATGTGACGTACTTCTTTTATCCATTTTCAATGATAACATACCAACACATTTTTATGGAATCGTTAGATAAAAAATTGTCATCTATTTATGTCCACGCTTACCTATATTAGCTAAAACAGAACATACATCATTTCTTTACCACTTACATAGCAGTTTAATTGGAAACCATTTATATTCCCCGTATTATCGATGATATTTGTCCATGTGCTATAATCAACCAGTTGGACCGACACTAGACACTGAGCAGCTTTCAATGGTAAAGAATATAGCCTTGCAATAAACTAGCGTACNCCGCTACCAAGAGATATGCGTTTGTCATACCCATTTGCTTGACGCAAAAATGTTGAGGCTTTCAACAATGAGCAAACACTAATACCTAATAGTACATTGGGGACGTACCCTAGCACTAGTTGCATCCACTTGAGCAGAATTCACTTGATGGACATCGAACAAAGTTACGTCCATGTTTGTCTACATCAATGGATGCGGGATCAGACATAAGATATTGGACAAAGTACCCTAATAAACACTGTCATCCATTGCCCGAAAGAGGGACCAAAAGACAATTCGAAGAACACACGACCACGACCACAGGATAGTCATTGAGTTGGTTGTAAGATAACTTGGCAAATAAAATGGGGATATGTGGGCATTATAACTATAGATGGTAAAATAGTTTGATTTTTTAAAGAAAATATGAAAGCCAAAATGCAAAATTTTGAACATTTTAACTGAAGAAAACTAGAGAGCATACATCTCAATCAATAGGGATCTTTATAAGAACTCCACACTTCAAGAAAAAATAATGGATATTGTCAACGAGTAAATGTACAGGAGACAAAATTCATACAGATACATGTTAAAATTAACCAAATGCAACAACGCTTTTACTGTTCTTCATCTTCTATACTTTCAACATTTTCTATATAGTCTTTTGTTGCCCAGTAAATAATTTTACGATTATCTTTTTTCGAAATTAACGCGTAAATCCGACTAAACAGTACTTCAGTACTTTGATTGTATAGTGCCCTCGCAGGACAATATAAGTTCTTCTTCTTCGTCGTCGTCTTCATACCGAAACACTGTCAGACACATACTGAGGATGACAAAATAAAGTGGCGAGATGGCAGAAGAAATTGTATTAAAAGGGCATTTGTGTTATCAACTTCTTCAAGGGTGCAAGAGATGTAAGTCTAGCCCTTTCAACTTAGATTGTACGCAATTGTATAGATATGCTCCGTGAAGTGTTATGGGAAACAAGATTTAACCCAGGGTTAAAATCTTAACCGAAGGTTTCATAACCAAGCGGTTAAAATTGATTGAGCAACATAATTTTAACCTATAGTTATGCTTCCAAGGGTTAAGCAATTTAACCAAGAGTTAAAGTAAACCAAGGGTTAAATTTAACTGCTAGATGAACAACCGGGTCCTGGTGGACCAGAGGTCCCCAAGGGTATTCACCAGACCAATAGTCCGACTTGTTCAACATGGAAATTTACCTACCGATTTATAGAAATATACTGTGTTATACAAATTCTTACCCCTCAAAAATACTACGGCTTCATTCTGTGTATGACACTCGGTGTATGTCCTTAGTACTGGATTTGGCATCTTATTTCGATATTTTTAGTAATGAGTACTTCTTATTTCGATATTTTTGGTAATGAATACTTCTTATTTTGACCATTTTTGGATTATGGCTTTCCATATTATTTGATTTTAATGCTGCTGATGAGAGGTTACTCCTTGGAACATGTGTACAGCATAACTAAATTTACTGTTTATTATGTAACTTCGGTATTTTTGTATTTTGCTACATCGGCTTCAAGATTATCAAAATATAATTCTCCAAAAGGATCAAATGTAAAGTTATGTTCCGCACTGGCTAGCATGTTTTGCAAGAAATTTACTTCTAATGTTTTATAGCAGGTGATGAAAATAACGATGTTTTAAAGAATAAAATTTTTAAATATTTTCCGCGCTGTCTGTCATTTTAAATTTGGTAGTTTCAGAGGGTTCCTTTGTCATTAATATTCACAATTCGATCGTCTCCTCTTTGAAGTACAAGTATATTACACTCGTTTTTTTATCACATCCATTTATTTGTTCTTTAATACACACGTGCAATTAAAAATATTGGAAGGTTTGTTAAAAAAACGATAAGACTTTTAAGATATTTAAATCATTTCATTTAATATATGCCACATTGAATATATATTACTGTAAGTCCTGAGGGTATTCATCAGACAAAGTAACCGGTACTTCGGTGCTGGCCCGAATAATCGATTTTTATTTGAAAACTTTCAATATCTAAGTAAAAAAAATGTTAAGAAGTATCTCCCTCCTACATAGGTCTGTCCTTAGCTCAGTTTGGCTTTTCTCTATCAGCTTTTTGGTTCATGGATTTAGAAATGTTTTGATTTGATCTGCACTGAGACATAAGTTGTCTAAATGCACATATTCGGAAACGTGAGTCACAATTAGTTCAATATTTTGTTATTTGTAGGAAGTACACGCACCAGAGATCAGTCGTCAATTTTGAGCATTGGTACTATATAACGGATAAATGGCCATAATTCTTTTGAAAATGGAGAGATTCATTCGCTTCATTTACGCTTCTTTTATTTTTATTATTTCGAACTATTTTTTGTCCGCATTCCTTAAGTTATTTCAAAAACAATATAGAATTTGTATGAGAATATAGCAAAAATTGTAAAGAGACCATTTTTCATTTCAGAGTCTCAAAATCCAGTTCGATCCCATATTTTCTGACAGGATTTGGAGAAATGAACATGAGACCATAACACATATGTTTACTCCAACTGCAATAATTTTAATGAGCTGTATGGCCATTTTGGAAATTTATTCCTCATCAGCAGCACCAGCGGTACCAAGTCCGGCTGTCCCTAGTTCCTATCGTTGTCTACGTTTGTCTTTTGTCTTATACAATGTACTCGTTTTTCTTGTGTAGTTCCCTTTCAAATTGTTGCATGTAATTATAATTTTCAGCCATTGTAGCTGTTTCCTGTTATCCTTTTTTTAACAAGAGACCATAACACATATGTTAACTCCAACTGCAATAATTTTAATGAGCTGTATTTCCATTTCGGAAACTTATTCCTCATCAGCAGCACTAGAATCTAAACAAAGGAAATCCATAATTTAGAGAAACAAAATGTTAAAATGCATAAAACCAAACGAAATCCGAATAATTAGTAATATCAAATATAGCTAAGGACAAAACGATGGTGGGATTTGATCTTTCGGTTTAAGAATTTACATAAATTTAGTTAATAGTAATTGAACAAAGTGTACACATGAGATATATCATGTACAAGTACACCATATCTAAGAAAAATAAAGAGCATACATCTCTACTACGGGGTATTGTTTACCAACTCCACACTGCAATAAAAGACAAACTCCTGTATTAAATATTTTNCGAAAGGATATGGAGTAAATGAACATAAGACCATAACACATATGTTAACTTCAACTCATTTCGGAAATTTATTCCTCATCAGCAGCACTAGAATCTAAACAAAGGATATCCATAATTTAGAAAAAATGTTAAAATGCATTAAACCAAACGAAATCTGAATAATTAGTAATATCATATATAGCTAAGGACAGAACGATGGTGAGAGTTAATCCTTCGGTTTTAGATATTCCATGTTCCGATGACATTTTATTTTTATGCCCCCAGATAGAGGATGGGGGGGGGGCATATTATTTTTGTCCCGTCTGTGTGTCTGTCTGTATGTAGACTTCCCATACTTGGCAAGAGAATAGGTCTAGTCAAGCGGTACATAAATATGCAAAAAAAAATTAAAAGGTCTGGATCAAAGGTCAAGGTCATAGGGGTTAAAAAGGGGTTAAATGAATTTTTATATTTTTTTGTCAGATCTTGTTGCAGTGTTTTCCGAAGCTTTCTTATAGCATGTTAAACAGATACATTTAACAATAAAAACCATTTTCAATAATCAATGGCCCAAAGGCGCTTCATCCATTTTATAATAATAGGTTTGAATTGGGTGTTTTTATGGTAATAAACAACTTTTGAACGATGTAAGATAGACTTTTAATACTTAGAAATTGTATAGCTCTAGCCAAGAGGAACATAAATATGCAAAAACTTGGTCAAAGGTCAAGGTAACAGAGTTCAAAAAGGGGTTAAATTGGCTATTTTACTGTTGAATCTGGGGGCGTATGTAGTGTTTCACAAAGACATTTTGTTAATATTTTTATTTTTGGCGGAGAACGACCAAGAATACGCAATACATCTTTAATGACCTTTTCATAGTAACGCAAAGAAGACACCTGATTATACAAAACTATATCCCGATTCTGATAAATTTGCAGGAAGGACGACATAAATCGTTTTTGACATCTTGTAATACTGAGCCCGTATTCTTGCAAAAGTTCTTATACAAGCATTGAATGATTTTAGAGCAAGCGTACCTTTATCTGATGCATGTTATATTGGACATAAAGCAAAAATAAAGCGTAACAAAGTGTCGCGCCTGCTCACTCCATCGTGATTCTAATTTGGCCTATATTAGGATGTCTTTGCTAAGTGAAATTTAAAGAAGCAACTGGTATTTGACATTTTCTGGAAATTTACCAAAATTGGAATACAAAATTTATGAAATTTTTGTTTTAACTAAAATTCATCAAAACACATGGTTGCAAACAATTCCACAAGAATTCCACAAATTGCTTGTCATTCAGAGTTAAATGAATTTTACCAAAATTTGAACCATATTTTTTAATTTCTAGTTTTAAGAATTATGTCTTGAATGAAGAAATGGCCAGAATATTTGATTGTATGCAAAAATTTCCAAAATTGTTAGTCTTGGAACATTTTCAAGAAATTTTCCAAATTGGAACCGGAATAAAATTCTGAAAGATTTTTGTGCAGTTAAGGACTATACGCAACAATAAAAAATTTATGTCTTGTTTAAACATTGTTGATATATGGACCTAAATAGAAAATTAAGCCTTATTTATTTGAGCGCAAAATATAGATCAAGGTCACATAATTCTGGTATGGATGTTGGTTACTACTAGAGACGTAACCATTTACCAATAATCATCAGTCTATGGCACGTAGGTGCTGAGATATGGTGGAAACAAAAATATTGATTGAAAAAAAACTAAGTCCAACTAACGGCCAAATACGGATTTGGTTTGTTTTTTTTTTTGTTTTTTTTTGTGGCCAAAATAAACTTTGGTTTCAATAACAAGGTTTCCTAAATATTGTGTAAATTTTTCTGATTTTGAGCAAGATTTCAGAAAGTTATTGAAGTACAAAAAATCATTAGGGAAAACCAAATGCCAAATGTTAACGACGACGCCGACACCGACGACGGAATCTATGGTCGCTATGTGTCGCCTTTGCGACATGCCAGATAATGATAATAAATTCAATTATGAGACATCTGTTTTAGACTCTATGTCTATAGGGTTAACTAACCAACTTGTAAGACTAAGCTTGCCCTGATTTCTATCAAAACTAATATGACTCTCCTTTAAAATGATGACAAGTTATTTTAACATTAAATCAGTTAAATCTCCTCTGAATAATTCTAAAAAAAATTTTTAAAAAATGCATGATGTCGGCATCATTTCTAGATCTTGTCAATCGATGATGGAGTATTAAAGATAAGAGTGTAAGTAAAATATTACACGAGTCAAAATTACCAGATACCGGAATTTCTGTTCATTTGATTATGCAGATGTTTATTTTGGCAACATGTGTCTCTTTAGTACAGATGAAATCAAAACATTTGAGGACGAGGAAAAATTGGAATGGTGTCTGCAGGGTATTTATGTCTATAATAGAACATTCTGAATCACCGCTCATTTAAGTGCAAAAATTAAATAATTATGCAATTTTAATGATTCTACATGGAAATTGTAGGTACAAATGACTACATAAGAGGACAGCTTTAAAATTTGTTATGAATTTTATTTTATACTTTCTATGTTCTTTGACATCATTATATTGTTGACATATAAATAATAAAAATAAGGGGTCACCGTTGAAATAAAGATCAATTGTGAAACGTTATTTTCTCTAGTTATATCTATATAAAAACACTAATCAATTTATCTCCCTTACGTAATTACTGTTTTCATGTAAATCAAAGAAAAGAGTTAATCTTTTTTAATTAAAGTGTAGAAAAACTAGCACGATGAACAAAGATTTAAAGTATGAAAATTGTATATATTTTATAAATATATGATATCTTTGTAAAATGAACAAATATTAGACACAAATGGCGGATTAATACAGCTGAGACATCTAAATATGTATAATTTTGAAGATTTCATTGCTTAGTTAGCAAAAATACCGACATTACTCTGAATTTATTTTCTTGACATGGCCATTTCGACAATTTATGTTCCGTCAGTGCAGATCAATTCAAAACAATTTAGAGGCCATATACGTTTAGATGTGTAAAGCTTACAGGAAAAGAGGCAAATGTTATAATGAAAAAACAAATTTAGCTATGGATACATCGGCAAACGAATACCGAAGCAAAAACGAAGAAAGGGGAAATTCTAAAATCATAAATCCAAAAGCAAAGCAATTCACAGCAACATGAATTGAGACAATATGACAAATAAACAAAAAATGAACAAAACTAAAGCACTAGCAGTGTGAATCCCTATAAAAGCTGAGGTATCATCAGGTGCTCCGGAAGGGTAAGCATGATCTGCTCCACGCTTGGCACCCGTCACACTGCCAGTGAAAAGTCCGGTTTTGTCACAGTCATGTGACAGAGCTATGCTTTGGGAATGATGGAATGTCTTATTTGTAAAGTATACAAATTTTCAGGTTATTTTGCGCATACTTTGTCTTTTTGCCATCCTGACAACTTTGCTCCGTAATTTTGCATTTTCCCTCTTTTTAAAAAATACAAGTAGAAATCAAAACATTTGAGGACGAGGAAAAATTGGAATGGTGTCTGCAGGGTATTTATGTCTATAATAGAACATTCTGAATCACCGCTCATTTAAGTGCAAAAATTAAATAATTATTCAATTTTAATGATTCTACATGGAAATTGTAGGTACAAATGACTACATAAGAGGACAGCTTTAAAATTTGTTATAAATTTTATTTTATACTTTCTATGTTCTTTGATATCATTATATTGTTGACATATAAATAATAAAAATTAGGGGTCACCGTTGGAACCGGAATAAAATTCTGAAAGATTTTTGTGCAGTTAAGGACCATATGCAACAATAAAAAATTAATGTCTTGTTTAAACATTGTTGATATATGGACCTAAATAGAAAATTAAGCCTTATTTATTTGAGCGGAATCCCTATAAAAGCTGAGGTATCATCAGGTGCTCCGGAAGGGTAAGCATGATCTGCTCCACGCTTGGCACCCGTCACACTGCCAGTGAAAAGTCGTCCGGTTTTGTCACAGTCATGTGACAGAGCTATGCTTTGGGAATGATGGAATGTCTTATTTGTAAAGTATACAAATTTTTAGGTTATTTTGCGCATACTTTGTCTTTTTGCCATCCTGACAACTTTGCTCCGTAATTTTGCATTTTGCCTCTTTTTAAAAAATACAAGTAGAAATCACTTCATGTAACTATATGTTACTGACACAACAGTATTTGAGGTCAATGTGCTCTATAGTAACAAGTGTCTTATATATACTGCTGCGGATGGTTTTGTGTGTGTTGTGTTTTCTTTTTTCTTTGTCTTTTTCTTGTGTATGATTATAATCATCATTATTATTATGCCTCCGCTCCGCCCGGAACATTTTTCATCAAGGATTTCTCAGCTTGTGTATGTAGTAATGATTTTATATTTCGTCTGAAGCTTTGGTACGATGAGTTGTACCATGTCTCCCCCTTTCAAGTCTGTAACTTATCTACTTCCTGTTTGACAAAAAATTGATTTTGGTCGTTATAGCCATATATTGAAAATTTTCGTCAAGGACTTCTCAGCTTGTGTTTGTAATAATGATTCGATATTTGTTCTGAAGCTTTGGTATAATAAGTTGTATCATATCTCCCCTTTTGATGGCCATAACCCATCTACTTCCTGTTTCACCATAGCTTTGATTTGTTTCCCATTATTTGTTGAGGATTTATGATTGTGTCCATACTTGTTTTGTTTCCACGCTTGTACTGTGTCCACACCTGTATTGTATCCACACACACTTAAATTTGCACTTTTTGCAGTTTTCAATGAGCGGGGGTATAACTGGCTGTCATTCGGCAACAGCACTTGTTTAAAGGAAGTTAAGGGGTTATAAAATTCAACCTCTCTATCTGTCCACACTTCTTGTTAGCGCAGTTCTTTTTACCGCTAGAAGGACTTTGATGATTCTTTACAAATTAAAGAAAGTTAATAGTATATGATATGCCCATGCACAGCATAATACTGTAAACAAACTTATACTCGGGACCGATCTATTTATATTCATATATTTTTTGTCCAACATCGTAAAGAGGAGTTAATTTGACTTAATTTTTTATTGATTCCTTCTGCAATGATTATAATTTGCTTTGATTTTGATGGTCTGTTAGTCCCCGAGGATATTCACAAGCCCAGTAGTCAGTACTGCGGTGCTGACCGAAAGCCGATTTTATCTTGAAATTTTCAAAATCTAAATTTTTGTTAATTTTGTTCAAAACTCATGCAAAGATCTGTTATTAGCTGATTTTGGCTTTCCATTTCGATCATATTTGATTATTTGATCTCTATCAGTTTTTAAACATCTTTGAGTCTTCCGAACATTTAAATTTCATCTGCACTGACGAGACATAAGTTGTCGAAATAGCCATATGCAGAAACTAAATTGACAAAAACTTCTGTATTTTGTTATTTGTTACCACTGGGTCGATGGTGGACTGTTAGTCCCCGAGGGTGTTTACCAGGCCAGTAGTCAGTTCTTCGATGCTGACCCGAAAGTCGATTTTTTGTTTTGGAAATTTGCAATAGCTAAATTTTTGTAAATTTGTTCAAAAGTAAGGAGTATATCCCTCATGCAAAGCTCTGTCCTTAGCTGATTATAGCTTACCATTTAGATAATATTTGGTTATTTGATCTCTGTCAGATTTTGAACATCTTTAAGTTTATGATCTTCCAAATGTTACGATTTTATCTGCACTGATGAGATATGGCAATATGCAGAAACTAAATTTACAGTAACTTAATATTTTACGAAAGAATATGGAGTAAATTAACATGAGACCATAACACATATGTTAAGTATTTTTTATTTGTAATAAAATTCAGAAATTGTTTTCAAAGTGTTGTAACGAAATTTTTCTAACGAGTATGATTTCATGTAAGAAGTCAGCAGCCAGAAAGAATGATTTTCTGATTTTGACAAAATATTTTCATTGGAAGCCTTCGTGAAAAATTATTTTGTGATGATTATATCACTTTGTCAACACTTGTAATGTGTTAACACCTGTATTGTGCCCACACCAACTAAAATTTGGACTTACCATATTAATTCAAGGTTCAATAAGCAGGGGTAAATGTTGCTACCATTCGAAGACGACTCTTATTATTGGAATTCTGCATATCATAACATCCCCGTTATTGTATTTTAAAATTTATTTCATGAAAGGCCTCGCCACATTAAATTACTTTCCATGATGCTACGTGAAACACTGTTATTCTTGTTGTGATTTTAAGTGGCATTATTTCCCCATTTTGTTTATTGTTTATTCTTCATGTGTCTGCAAAGTTTTGGGATTAGCCTTGCTTCTCTAATTGCTATCCAGTTCTTACATTTCCTGAACAGTATATAAACATTTGCTCTCCTCTAACCCAACTCTTATTTCGTGAAAATTGCCATGAATATAGCAGCCAATTAAGACACAAATCTTCAATTTCAGATTACTCTGAAAGCACTTGATAGAAATGAATAATTTTTGACACAATTTAGAGATTAACATCAATTTTGGTAATTCATTCCTATTGTACATAAAATATAAATAATTTTAAAATCATTTCCAAACGAGATTTCAACGAGACTGAAACATCACCAGAATACATCCTTAAACTCATTGATGTTTTAATGTCTCACATTTACTTAAATACATTTTCAAATGTCTAAAATAGAAAAAAGAAAGGAAACGGGGAATGTGTCAAAGAGACAACGACCCAAAGGGGAGTAATAACAACTCAAAGCCACCATTAGATCTTCAAAACCCCACACCCAACTGCAGGTCGGAGTCGGCCCCTGAATAAAGAGTAATTAAGTTCAGCGAAATAAACCTCATCCTAGACTCCTATAGACATAAAGTAAACTAACGGTAAAAAAGACAAGACACACAAAGGCTTAATAAATTTCCTGACTTAGAACAGGCGCAAACCTGCTGCGGCGGGGTTAAACTAGTTTTATTGGGCCCAAACCTCCCCCTTAAGCCAATGTGATAAATCAAAAAACAATCGTAACAACAGTAAAAGTCAGTTGGCAACAGGACTGAGTCTATTGTGAAAAATGAAACTGAAAGGACTAAATATCCGGACATAAACATGAAATCACAAGAGACTACTAGCAGTTAACTGACATGCCAGCTCCAGACCCATTACCAACTGACAAATTAAGTTATGTACCCTCAGTATACAGCTTCCACCAAGATCCCTTCCTGTGAGGAGTTTAGCATAATGATTTCATGCATACCGGAATACATAACCCGTGTCCATGCAATACAGATTTTAGAAAATTCTAATACTCTTAAATTGTTTTCAAAAATTTAGAGCAAGCTTACAGAAACAATTGTAAGAGAATTTGAAAAAATATATGAATTAGAACATAATTATCAATACATTTTTATTATGACTATGTAAGATGTCAAATACACTTGCTTAAATTCAGACAATTTTTAAAAGAAACACTCATTGCAGTTAATTTTATCACGTATTATCCCTCGTCTTATCTCTATTAAAAGTCTTAATTAATTCATATACGAAATATATTTTCTTGTCAACTATGTCATTGAAAACAAAATGAAAAGAAGGAAATATTTATTGCAATTTTAAAACCATAATTTACATTGAAAATAACTAAATACCGAAATTGCTGTGAATTTATTTTCTGCATATGCACATTTCGACAACTTATGACTCTTCAGTGCAGATAAAATCTAAAATGAGATATCCATTTCTTTTTACGTAACTCATAACTTGCACAATTCTTTTATACGTTATAATATCATTATGAACTCAAGGCGAACACTTTAAATAAATATTTCATTCTCTAGTAAATTAAAAATAGGGCCTGTAAGCCTCGTACAATTGCGGAACAAATTGTACCCGGAAGTTACATATTCAACATGACGTTTCAAACAAAAATTTGAACGTCATAATCTGAAAACGTCATATTTTGGCGGAAAACGTTTTCGAATTTCAATTTCACTGTGAAATCACGCTATCACATGACGAGACTTACAGATCCTTTATTTTCCTGATTTCAGAAAGATGGTGCATTGGCTAACAATTACCGAAGCAAAAAGACAAAAGAAAAATTAAATATTGAATAACAATTTTTCTCCCTTATTTCTAGCAAATATAAACACCTCCTGACTGATGGTTATCGAAATGATAATCAACATGGGTATTATTTGATCTCAGCTGGTGATTGGTCAATCATGTAAATGTCTCGTGTCAGTTTCTAGAAATATTGCAACCGGATGTTGATGAAATTAACACCTGCATCATTGTATTGCGAAACGGTTTTTGCATTTTATGACTAAGATAACTCAATTTATTGATAGTATGACATTTTAATCAAAAATATTATATTCAATACCCCTTTCAATGAATGGCGCAATGATACACATAGCAATGATGAGAGCAACAAAATGGCGGCATACTGTAGACTGGAGACCACAGAGATCGCTTTACTTTTTTATCATTGTTTTCCGGTTTATTACGATGACTATATATAAAGCACGTCAATCAGCATGGTGGAGGTTTGGTAGCTTATTCAAGGTCTGACTTGGCATGTGACAGAAAAACTAACTTAGAATTTGAATGTATAGAATCTATATGTGTAGAAGTTTCTATCAATAATAGAAAAGGGTTAATAGTAAATAATAAAAGGTTTATATAGACCTCCTTCAATGTCAGATAACCATTTAAATCAACATCAAATATAAACTGAGGAAATTATAGACCTCAAAGAAATTTGGTAACTGAAATTACGAAAAAATTATACTAAACTGTATTTTTATGAAAGGTGTGTAGGTGGCCCCAAATCAAAACATTTTTTTGCCCACTATAAAACCTTTTGTTACAAAGGCAGAAATTTTACTAAGATATAATTATATGTAAGCAAGATGAAATCATAAAAAATCAAAACAAGGTAGCAAAGTTTTCATAACTTTTTACCAATGTTGCTAAAGATATTGGCAATGATACTGCTACTAACTTTAATCATCCTAGCAAAGTAGAAATAAAAAACAAAAACGAAATACCAAATCTTGATTGTAAAGAAATATCTCCAGAATTTAAAAATAAACAAATAAACAAGTCAAGTGTTAAAAAGGCTACAGGTAGAGATAGGATATCGGCGAAAGTACTTAAGTAGCAAAGCCAAGTATATCAAAACCTAAAACTGATATTATAAATAAAACAATTAAAGGTTCTTTATTCCCAGATCAACTTAAGCAAGCCCAATTTGTGGCATTTCATAACAAAAATAAAGCGCTTATTAAAAGTAACTATAGGCCTGTAAACATACTACCTATAATATCATAATTTTTTGTAAGGTCCATCTACAATCAATTAATGGAATATTTTAATGAACATTTTCAGTCATTTTAATGAGCATTCAGAGCAGGGTATTGTTGCAACACTACCTTTTTAAAGATTATAGAAGACTGGAAACAAGCTATAGATGAAAATAAATACATAGCAGCTGTGCTAATAGATCTATCAAAAACATTCGACTGTCTGCCACATAAAATAGTTATTAAAACTTGAATCCTACGGTGTGTCAAAATCTTCATTTAAGTTAATTGAAAATGATTCTACAAACATAAAACAATGTGTGAAAATTGTTACTGTACTAAGTAATTGGCAACATATCAATAAAGGTGTACCGAATGGTTCCATACTTGGACCTGTGCTTTTTAATATTTTCTTTAATGACTTATTTTACATAAAGCCTTTCTTACTTACACGATCTTCTGAAAATTAAAAATACAAAATATAATTCCAGGTATGACAACATTGCTGAAGAACAACAAGTTATGGGCTCAAATCTACGCTGCAAAAAAATCATGGAACGAGTTGCCAAACCATTTTAGAACTTAGACATCTTTCAATTAATTTAAGAATTTAATAAACTCAACTCGTGGAATGGTAACTCGTGCCATTGCAATGCTTGCTTAATTTATTTTAAAGTTAATAGCATGATTGTAATAGTCATTAGTGGTATTTATTCATTTGGCTGAAAGTTTTGTTGTGCTTTGCTATTAGCTATTATAGTGCTACTTCTTAATTTATTTGCTTACACAATGTTCTATAGGTTTTATGTTTTATTTGTGCTTTGCTTTTATCTTAATATGCCTATGTTTTAATGTATGCTTTTTGTTTATCTATGTATTGTGTATTTAAAATAATGTGTGATTGTTATGTCGGTTTTAAAAGCTCATAAGAACTTATGTTTTAATGTATGTATATGTACCGACGTTAAATAAAGCTTTTTGTTTTTTGTATTTTGTTGTAGTTGTCAATTTAGAGGCAACAAGGATAAACACAATTAATGTGAAACACTAGCAGTGAGAACTGCTAAACCTTTTCATTTACCAGTGTTCTCTTAGCATTACAATATCGTTCGTCCCTGATGCTTACTACACTACTTTTTCTAAGTAAAATTACTCCATTTCCATTGAAGAAATATTGTATTTAAAACTTAAACTTAATCCTGATCGAAATTACAACATTAATACATCAAACGCGTAATCAAGATATATTTAGCATTCCCTATACCTTCATAATATTCCAGACCAGATAACCTATTTGTTAAAGGCTGCATCCTGCAAAACGATGCAAGGATATGGAGGAAATGCACATTACACAAAGTCTTTACAAACACGTGTTAGAACTAATCAGTGAAACAGCTTTATCTTGATGTGAAATGTGTTTCCATCATGCAATTCTACTCTTATGGTGGCAAGCAAAATAGTCAAAAACGCCTACTGACTTCATGCTTTCAGAAAATATTTTTCAGCATTGCGGAGGGCCGTGGTGTTATGAAACATCTTACAATCATTTCAATTCTCGTTAGATACCGATTTTATAATTGGGCACCAAGAAAACATTCATTCCCAGGCATTATCTTGTCATGTGCAAAGAATAGCTTTTGTCGAAACAATGAAGAGTCGTGGTTTTACAAAGCACAATAGTCATCAGACAAACTGATAAAAAAATCTCTATCTCGTAAGATTATAACTTTGATTTCCTCACTG
The DNA here is from genome assembly GCA_002080025.1 of Modiolus philippinarum. NCBI lineage: Eukaryota > Metazoa > Mollusca > Bivalvia > Mytilida > Modiolidae > Modiolus > Modiolus philippinarum. The sequence continues at coordinate 16,776 of MJUU01030405.1, forward strand.
GAATGTCGTAAGTTGTCAAAATGACAATATGCAGAAGCTAAATTGACAGTAATTTCGGTATATTGTTATTTATAATATTTATAGCCACTAGATGATGGACTTTTAGTCCCCAGAAGTATTCACCAGTGCAGTAGCTTGTAGGTCCTTACTGGCCCTGAGACCGATTTCATTTGAAAATTTCGTCCATTAAAATACAACGAGTATCTCCCTCTCGCATAGCTCTTTCCTGACTTTTCTATTTAGATACTTTGCTTTTACACGTATTTCGATTTACGGATTTCAGAATGTTTTGATAAGAGTCATTAGTTGTCAAAATGGCCATATGCAGAAACTTCGGCATATTGTTATCAAGATACTAGGTATTTGTCAAAATAACAAAATAGCTCAAAACTCGGTAATCTCGAACAGAAAATGTCGTATACCACTCGATGATGTTGTATAATCTGTATACAACTAACTGAAAAGAAAGATGGTAACATCAGACACCTTACTATATTAATTTAAATATCAATTCATCAAGGAAAATCAAATAGATAGGATTGACATAAATGTAATTGAATTGGTTTTTCTGCAACATAGCAGCTGTAAGGTTCAATTTCTTATTTATTTGACATTTAGACCTTTTGTTGCCTAAATTGAAGATTCCGTTATTTTGATAGACTCGCAATTCATATGTAATTCATTAACTTTAATGAATATTTCATAATACAAACATAAAGCTATTGCCCAGACAAGTTAGATATCGTTGGATCAAATACATTTATTCAATGATATTTTAGTCTACAAAGAGAAAAATGGCGTTATACCTCTAGATTACAAATATAATTAGACAGATGAGATATCATTGGATTAAGTTCATATATTCACAGATATTTTGAGTCTTCTACTAGAAAAAATAACGTAATACCTAAAGATTAGAAATGAATTTCATCACCGCCATTGGTAAACTGGTATAACAGATTTCTAGGCTCTTAGAGATCGTTTCCCGTTTATTATATGCATCATTAAATTTTCTAATTTAATAGCTCATAGTTTTATATTTAATAGACTTTAAAAGTCGAGTTTCAACGAGAACCGAAAAATGTAAAAATTTAACTTTAGACACTGTCGTAATAAACGGGAAACAATGCTTTAGATTGGTTCTGCAATTCTTATCCACTTTTTAATAAATAAAGTAAATTGATACAAAAATATGAGACACAGATATCACAAAAGGGGACCTTTACATATAATATTGATGGACCGGTTCCAATATATATGTATAAGGAGAAGGGGAACAAATTATTCAAAGTCAGACAATGCAGCCATTTTTCATAGTACTTTTCTAAAACTCGAACTCTCAAACTTTTTTACCTTCACTTGGCTTTTACATATAGTTTTCTCCATCGAACCACTGAAATTGTCAACAACAATAAAAGCGTTGGAACAACGTGATTTAACCGTGTATTTGTAGGGACCGTCTCATGTGCATTTACTCCATATCCTTTAATTGCTAATATAGAGTAAATTAGAATTGATATGATTTAAAGAGGTCATTGATGGAATAATGCACAAAAAACCTCAGCAAAAATTAAGAAACACTTAGGTCAAACACTATGTACAAACAGAATCTGAACCAAAATCATGTTATGACAGACATTCATCCACATTATTTATCAGTTAATGAAAATTTAACACAACAATCGTTTCGTTTCGAATGTTTTGATGTTATCTGCACTGATGAGACATAAGTTGTCGAACTAACCGTATGCCGTAAGTAATTGAACAGCAATTCCGGTATTTTGTTATTTATTACCACTTGGTAGATAAAAATTATGGTTGACAGTTAATCTGTGAGGGTATTCACGGGCCCAGTAGTCCAGTTCTTCGATGCTGGCCCTAAACCGAAATTTACAATATCTAGATGAAAAAGGTTGGTTTTAAAACTAAGAAGTATCTCTTTCATGCAAAACTTTGTCCTAAGCTGCGTTTGGATTTTCTATTTTGATTCATTTGATTATTTGTTCTCGGTCAGCCTTTGTCCGCCTTCGAATTTTCAATTTCCAATGTTTTGATTTTATCTGTACTGATGAGAGATGTCAAAATGGCCATATGCAGAGACTAAATTTACAGTAACTTCAGTATTTTGTTATTAAACAAGAGGCTCTTAAGAGCCTGTATCGCTCACCTGGACCATGGCCATTACATAACTTCAAATAAACTTATATGTTAAATGGTCTCATTTTCAAACTATGTTAATAAACATTTATGTTTAATAATTAACTATTTTCCCTATTGCATGCCATCTTGGATAAGGGATGGATCTGCAGGACACCATTAAAGAAAATCAAGTGTAAATGTGCCAAAGTTTATTTCCAACTGGCCAAATGGTTTTAAAGAAGATCTTTGAATGTACTCCTATATTAAACTATGTTTCCCGTTGGTAGCCAATTTGCATAAGGTGCAGACTTGAAGGACATCTGTTTTGAAGGGGACCATCAAAGATACATTGTGACTAGCCAAGTTGTTTCAGATAAAAAATCTTGCTCTTTCCATACAGTCGAGTAATAAATTAAGGTCCTCGCAGATGGCAATGTTGGATGACATGTAGGCATAAAAGTCACATTACATATATATATTATAGTCAGCACCTCATAAGCATCATTAATGCCCAGTTCTGTTCATATCCATACTTAGGTTTTCAAGGCTCATTAAAGGCTTTATTCAATAAAATTATTTAAAAAAAAAATAAAATATACACAAATTTTGACAAATTTACAGGAAAAGGGCTATAACTCTCAGACGGGTTTTCCGATTTTCTTCAACATTGCAGAGCAGATAGATTTTGGCATTTTGAACAATTTTACTCCAAGTCAGATTTTTGATATCTGCAACGATTTTTGAGTTTTTTGCCAAAAACAGCAATTTACCCCTATGTTCTATTTTTAGTAACAGCAGCCATGTTGTTTGGTTTTCAGACTCCTCGGATACAATTTTGAAACTACATACTCTGGTGCTGATCCAGGCCAAGTTTGATTTAAATTGGTCCAGTAGTTTCAGAGGAGAAGATTTTTGAAAAAAGTTTACGACGGACGACAGACGACGGACGCCAAGTGATGGCAAAAGCTCACCCTGGCATAGCCAGGTGAGCTAAAAAGGTGATCATTTTGCAGCTCATCTTATTGATGTTACTGAAGGAATATATGACAGTTCATTTGAAAATAATGATGAAGAAGAAATTGATAAAAGCGATGGGAAAGATCACATGTGTCAAAACTGCATAATTTTCCGTATACTATTACCATAGTAATCTCTGCATGCAACCATCATTCATTAGCAAAGAAGGGATGTGGGGACAATGCAAATGTGACAAAGTCTCTACAAATACATGTTTATACAGAACCATATCAGGAGAAGAACAGCAAAAAATCATATTTTCAGGACAAGGACAGTGAAACCTTGGCTTTTCTAACATTCTTTCCTGATGGAAAATTCTGTCTTATTGTAAAGAAAGAACTGCATCAGTGTCATTGGTCATTGAAAAGATACTTTAGCCAAAGAATTTTGAGTGAATTCTAGAGATTTGCAAAAAATATTGAACGTCTTGTTCTCGTTCTGACTGATAGGATTTTATCACAGAATGGGGGTTCATATTTTCTTCAAAGTGTTCGAGAAGCAAATCCATTTTGGATGAAAATCTCACATGACATTGACGATATGTTTTATCAACTAGATATCCGGTCATGAGTTTGCTCGTTTAGCCAAGCAGATTTAACATCTCCAGAACATATTACTATTATCGTAAAACAACACTGGCTAACCCTGAAAGACAGAGTTGTCCGATATATGAACTAGAAGGAGAAATGTTTATTGATAATAAGAAATCTTGTGACAATTGCAGCACTCTTTGAATAACGGATATGAAAATATCTAAATAACGAACTAATTACACAAACGGGATAGCAGTAAACACCTACAATGGCTGAAACCTACAATCACATGCCACAATTCACAAGCGATCTCCACTTCAAAATCAATAAAGAAGACAAGAGACAAACATAAAAAACGATAGGAACTCAGGAAAAGCATGACTTCGTACCGGCACTAGCAAAAGCCAGCGGTAGAGTTAAACCGGTTTATGGGAATCCAGACCTCCCCTTTCCGTTGTCTACAGCCCAACCTGTTTTTTCTAAGAGGAAGATGAAGCGTTCCGTTTCTTAAAAAAGCACATATTCACACACATGCAGAATGAACAATAAACACTGCCTTTTTCAATTATCAAAAATCTACTGTCAGAATCCATTATCATTGCTACTCGAGCTATTGTGATTTTTTTTTCAAAACAACGACAGTATTATACAGTAGGAACAAATGATTGGACAAAAATCAAAGGCCAGGGCATAGCAAAAACGAGAAATTAGAAGAAAACCATTGACACAAAACGCAACCGCGAATTCTATAAATGTAATGGCCGCAGTATTATACATGTATGACAAGGTTAGATGAAGATACGATTCCTAACACATGTTGCGCAACTGACAACAACTACGTGCTTGTTGACAAGGCACATGAACATTTGACTGTTCTACGGAAATAAATGCTGAACAGTAAAACATCATTCTAATGCACTTATGTTTGTAACGCTCAAATTGTTTGTCAGAATTTTGAGGGGGTAAAATCCACGATTTACCGTCTGTACCAATAGCAACGTAACGGCGCAGACGCACACCAAACTTCCTGTCATTTAAAAATCGATTTTGAATGTTTTTTCGGATTTGCATTAGTTTAGAGATAACCAAACTGTATTTTAGGATCTTCAGGGGTAAATCTATGATTTTGCTGTCGCAAACCCCCGTTTTCCGGCTCCGCTAACGCGTCGCCGGAACACTCAGTTTGCGACAGCAAAATCCTCGATTTACCCCATCAGAACCTAAAATACAGTATGTTTATCTCTTAATTTTAATACCAAAACAAATGAAAATAAACGCGTGGAAATCAAGCGAAAAATACTGACGATCTTTCACGAGATTAAGAAAATAAAAATCCGTTTACAGGCCATAACAGTCATTTTCAAAACAAAAGAAAAAAAAACTTCTCCTCCATAGCTAAGGACCACCTGTAATTCCTGTTTTTTAATACGATTACATATTGAATATTTTGAAAATGAAGCACCACATATGACATTTGCTTTTAACTCAAAACATGGCTTCGCATTAGAAATACTTTTCGGGAGACGGTGTGATAACGATGATGTTTAGACAAATCTGATTTTACTCAGAAGTTCCCTGGTAACGTATTTTTGGTGATACTTTCGTAGGACTTCATTATGATCCATACATCAAAGTCTTAACTTTTTAACTTATTGTGGTAAATGTAGACCTCCAGATCAATAATTATTTATTGGTTTAGTGATGACTGTGGTTCAGTTAAAATTATATTAATTTCCCCCTCGAAAATTGCATCTGTTCCCATCAATTTTAAATTATCAATTGAACTAAAATTTTGATAGAGCGAAATGTCATTACATAGCCTTTTAATCAGCAAATTGTTTTGTAAAACGAATGCCGTATAATATCGATATAACAGCATTAGAAAATTTCAAATTGTCCATTTTTGAAAAGCAATAAATGAGAATATCTTTATCTGAAAATTGGTTCTTCAAATTCCCATTATATTGATATATTGGCAATTTTGAAATGAATGATCGATTTGTAAATTGGTTTTATAAGAATTTAAACTATCATTTCAAAAGTTTTCTCTAACTTAGCAGGCAGTAATCAAAATAAACTTGCAGGTGACCTTATTACATGACATCAATGAAAGGATATAGAGTAAATGCACACGAGACAAGGTTATAGTAAAACGAGCAATGGAACAATGCTTTTATTGTTGTTCATCTTGAAATTACCATGTTGCCTTCAACCATGGGCTGTAATCATACTCCACAGTAACTTCTAAACGGCCCCTAGCACAGGTTTGAGAGGGATTCATTATTGATTGTCTACAATTAATAGCAATGTTGTGTTCATTTTTATTTTATCTTTATTTCTTTTTTTTTGTGTGTGTGTGTGTGAGAAATACATGTAAATTGATGGAGTATATGCTTCGTAGTGGAAGTATTTGTTGGTTAAATGCAGTATGCATGCAGTGAAAAATATAAGCAATTTTTATTCGAGCCGTAGGCGAAGATATTGTCGATGTGGCAGTCCATATTGCTATCCCGAGGGCAGTCAATATCGTGATAATTCTCTCTATATAAGTAACTATTTTGTTATTTTTATTGAAGAAAATTTGCACTTTATTTTGTTTATCTTGTAAACACTGAATTATCAACAATAACAGTTGCGTGAAAATCGGCACGTGCAAAACTTTTAGTTTTGGACATTTGAATTAAAATTTTATTATAGTTACATTTTACAATTAAGTCATTGTGAAAAAAAGCTGTATTGTGGATACAATTAAACAAAAGAAGAAAAAAAACAATTGTATTGTAAATCAATTTAAACCTACCGGTCAATATCAAAAAATTTGGACCGGTCCATATCGTGATATTGTCTGATAGCATAAATACCATAGATAAATGAATACCACCTGACCATCGTTACACCAATCAAAAAATGTTAGTTAAATCATATAAAATAACAGAAAGGTAACTATAAATAATGATGCGCAATGTTAATCTTGCACAGATATTTAAAATACCAAAAGCATACCGTTAAATGGTGATTATTTGAAGAAATAAGAAAACAAAATAATGAAAAACACGTTCTGTTTGAGCTTAGTTTTAGTATATATGGTTAAAGTAAACAAAAAAGAAGTTTTAAAAACCCAGTACCTAATTTTATGTAAAATTTGCTTTGAATTATCTCATTGTTCGCTTCATTACTTGAAAAATGTTTTGATGACCCAAGGTTCATGCATTCAGACTAGTCTTAAACATAAGGCTATGAAACTGAACCTGTATTTCACACCTGATACAATGCAATAGAAGGTACAACTAGTTAAAGTTATAACCAACTTTTAATGAGCTATTCAGATTAACAATAAGGACATAAACTTTTTAGTCCATGTGCTAAAAAAAACCCGTGCATCCCCTACTTCCGAACCCCATCCATTTTTTTAAGTCCGCATACATCCCCTCTTCAAAATAAAACATCTAAACACGAGCATAACTGTCACGCAATGGTGGAGTAAGGTCAATTTTTAGACCCAGCTACCTTAATTTTGGAAAATTCGTTTCTCGTTCAAGTTTTTCTTTCAGTTGCTTCAAAATATTGACCAAATGCTTCCCAGCTATGAAAACGAGGTATCAAATTATAGCTTATTGTATCAGCTTTACAAAGAACCCAAGTTTGTATTATTTCTATGCCCAAATACGTCCCATAGCGCAATTAAACGTACCCCT